>JAKSZP010013182.1:0-265716 GCA_022478985.1 Massospora cicadina
ATGCGGCTTGTAAGGAGAGTGTTTATAACTTTTTTCTTAGCGTGATAGTTCGGTAAAAAGGCCCAACGCCAGGGAACTAGTCACTAGTAGTAAATTCAATAGAGCCCTGAAGAGGGTGTTTGAGCTGTAATAAATTAGGGCGAGGGTGGTTATCAATGAGGGAAGAACCAAAAGAGAATTAACAACTAAGGTGAACGAACCCACAGGATCTGAGCAGGAGGACATTTAGGCGGCCCAATGGTGCATGAGCGGAGAGATTTAACATCGTTAAAAACTAAATAGCTAAAGTTGCATGACCCCTCCTCAAAGAGGTCTGCGCACAGGTTCATCCAAGATAGCATATATAAAGAGTATATTGTTTAAGGGTTCTTTGTTATGGGGAAGTCAACCAACGGGAGAGATTGGTCTCAAGGAAATAATCTTAAGGAAATTGGGGAATTGATCGATGGAAGTGGTGCTAAGATGAGGTGCACCAATAAGTGCACGCTTCCATTGGGCAGTTTGCTATACTTGGTTATCATCCAAACTTGGGTTATTGATTGTAGGCAAGGCTGACCTGAGCTGGAAATTTAAAAATCTAATGAGTGTTGACCCCTTTACCAAGAAATAAAAATGAATGTGCTTTTAATTGCAAAGCTGTTTTGTTTTAATGCACCTGCTGTTATGCAGACTTAACTTCTCTTACATCCCCAGGACCAACTGGGCATACCTCGCCTTAACCCAGCGTTGAAACAAGGTATGTTTTGAGGTCAGGGAGGCCTGCCAGCGCTTCAACCTTTTGGCCTCCTGACATACAGCTTTATCCTTAATATTTGTCCCCATTATTATGTCATTCTCAAGCCATAACACGGCTTGTATGTAAATCATTGAGGAGTCAATTCCTAGTTATTCATTGTTTCATTAAAGATGCGCCATGGTCACATTTTAGCTTGTAATCTATCCCTGCCACCTTCTGGTGGGCGTCATGAGTATGTTGCTGATTATTGTAACAGTTAGAAAACTCCAGTTTCTGATCACCATCTTGCCTTTGGTTTGATGCCAATCTTCAATGAAAAAGAAAGTCCAAAGCGAGGTTTGACTCTTGGGATAAGTGTTAGTGCATTCTGCAACCAATTAAACCTTTGAATTAGAAAACTCAAAACAAAAAAAGATGAATTAGTTAATTGAGGTAGAAAACCATGGAACTAAACTCGTTTTTATTTTTATTTAACTGGGGCAAGCTGACCAGGGGATAGTCATTACCAATGCTCAAAAGAGCTAAAATCCCACAATAAAATAAAATAAATTCAAAATGAGAAGGATGAATCCATCAAACTGACAAAAATCTATATAAAGCACACATCAACCAAGTCGTAAGTGGAAACTGCTATCCATCCATGATGGTGGGTGAAGGGGGATCAGAAGGCTCTTCTTCCTCATCTGTTGTAGATATGTAGCAGTACAAAGCAGATAGCAATGGTGTGGGCGCAACATGGAAATGGGGGTCAAGATAGCAAATGGTTGCTTGCAACTCAATGTGTGCGATGAGGAGGGTGGAAATATAGTTTACAAGTGCGTTTTCTGTCTCAAGGGGTACTTTAGTTAAGGTGGCGATGGTTGCAAGGTTGTTATTGGTAATGCGAGTTTTTGTGCCAAACTTTGCAACTGCTGCAACTTTTTTAACTGCTTAGTTTGCCACCTGATAATATTGGAGATGGTCTTTTTGCTGTTTTGGAAGCATGGTACTAGATAGGATAGGAGATGGCAGGCCCATAGCCAGTACTGCAACTGATTTTGCAATGGCTTTATGGTTTGGGTGACATTTTGGGGAGGCAACTGCCTTTTCAGCTAGTTGGTGGTCACTTTTGAATGGGGTTGAATCAGGGTGAGGCGCATAATGGCGCTTTGGGAATTGGGCCGCATAATAAGTATTGAGGTACATTTCAAATGGATGGTGCCCATCCCATTCAGATTCAGTAATAAGCTCACCTGATTCATCAACCTCAACTAAATAATCCCATGAATTTGGGTGATTTGATTGAGTTGTTTGCATATGGGTTATCTGTTGCGTTTGGCTGGGAGATTGGTTTTGAACTTACATTAGTCCATTATGGCTCCTGATTGATGGGTTCAGGAGAAGAGGTAAGTTGAGGTAATTTTTGGTTTGTTAATTCAGTGGTTACTGTGGCTACCACTTTGGGGGAGGGTGAAGGATAGTGCCCCATTCAAAAAATGGTATTGGATCAGCTATAAGGTCATTGTGCATAGAGTCAGGAGTGGATGCCATGGCTCATAAGCTGGATGGGCAGCCTTTTTTGAATAGTCCAGTTTAAAACAGGTAGGGTAAATGGTGCACCCTCCATTAACTCAAGCCCAAAAAGGATGGTCTGGGGCAGAGTGGATAATGGTGCGAGGGGGGATTGGGAGGGCTATTTCTGTTGATGCTGGGAATATAGTTGTGAAGGCGTGGGGGTCTGCAAGGCTAGTGGCTCCATTGGGAACCATGAATTGTATCATGGGATCAGAATTATATTCTGATAATCCAGCGATTCTTTCATTACTTAGAATTTTGGGTGGTAAGTGGGTAAGGAGTCCAGAAAACTGAGCCACAAGAGTGTCATCAGTGGGCAACCTGGTATGAGTAGTTGGGAGGGGGTGCTCTTAACAACAGGGGGATGGTAGCTGCTACTGCAGCATTATTTCATTTGAGAAGCCAAGATCAAAATACCCCTTAAAGGGGTGGAAGTCTATGAAGCCTGGCGGCTGCATAACAGCCTGGGCTAATTCAATAATTGCTTTATCTGAATAGGGGAACAACTTGCCATATTTAACCTAAAGGCTGAATTGCATTTTGCTCCAGGGGAGCACAAGGGGGCAGCTTGGCACCGCCTGGGTTTGGGCGAGATGTAAGGTTAAGTCCATAGGCGGGACATACCGTGCTGAAGAGTTTGGAGGGCTAAACAATCCAGCCTGAGCACGTTTTGGCAATGGCCAAAAAACATTAATAGGTGGCACACCACTGCCCCACGTGTTGGCAGTGGGTCATCAAATGCTTTGACATAGGAAACTTGATTAGGCTTATGACAAGTGGAGCTGCTTTTACTAAATTTCAAACTACAATTTGACCAAAAGTGAGCAAATTGAGAGATAAATATATCTCACTTTTTATTTAATATTGAATAAAAATGTCTTTCTTGAGTAGATCCTGATAATTAGGCACCATGAGCACACCAAGTAAAAGACAGGATAATTGGAGGGTTCAAGCCTAAAAAATCCATTTTTTTGTTCACGTTACCAAAACTTGATGCATTGTGGCTCACCATAAGACAAGGTAAAGGTGGCCTTAGAGCCACAAGAGTAACCCAGATTAGGGTAAAAATTCCAGAGAGAGAGAATTCTAAATGAAGTTCAGAATTGTACAGGCTCAACCTTTAAGGTTGCCCTTCCAGGGAGCCTCTCCCACACCATTCTTTAAGCTCTTGCTAGCCTAAATAATGGCTCAGCCGAGGCACAGCCCAACGCCAAACAAAATCACACCAAAAATCCTTTGACAATTTGATTTAAATTTTGATAAACTAACTCAAGTCAAGATGCACCAATGGAATCAATCCTTTTCATTACTTATATGAGTATTACGACTTAAAGTCCACATAAGGTGTCATCCTGCCATCTGAGTAAAAGAGTGTCATCCTGTTGTTAGGCTTACATGAATTCAGCTTGGTCTTATTAAATATATGCAGATGAGCAATGATCCTCCGGATTTGGAAAATGGAAGGGTGAGTATACTTTTAAAATTTGTTGATTGACTTGGATAGTAAACCATTTAAGAAAACCATCATTGCTGATAGATTACCCCCACTGGTGGATCCCTTATACCAGACCAATTTTTTGGCATAATCTGATAAACTAGTCCACCTCAAAGCTTCTTTGATTAGATCGCCTCCTACCAATAAACAATGTTATTAGCTTTTATATAATTATTATGAAATGTTAGGTGACCTTTTGGTTGCAAAGAGATCTTGGCATTAGCTCGTTTGCACATCCTAAATTAGTGCACCAACATGAATCACTGAGGCGGAACTTCAGTGTCAATTATATAAATTTTTTTATTAATGGCCTAAATATGTATAGTCTAAATACGGCGTAACTATTGCTATGATAGGCCTGCTGATTTCCTGATTTGGGTTATGTCATATATATGTATTTACTTGTTTTTCCCTATTCTTTGTTAATCATCAAAGTATGACGTAACTCTAATTGGGATGGTTTTGGGACGATTTTGCATTGATTAAAAGTCATTATTGCATCTAAAATCTCCTGATTAAAAGTAAATGTAGACTTTAATCAGGCTGATACAACTGAAATCCAATCAGTTCATGGGCCAAATTTATATTGGGATTTATTAATATCAATTGCCATGACCATAAGAGGATTGGAATATTATTAACAAACTCACTAATAGACAAGTTCAGCCAAGAGATGTCTGAGAGGTATATAATACAGGCCTGGCCAATTAATAAAATATCATTTACCAATTGATAATTAATAATTATTGTTTTGTTATTTTTTAACAATCTTTTGTCATCTATTGTCCATCTATTGCCTCTGTCCGTTATCTACTGTAAGTATTAGATAAGTAGTGTATGAGACTATACTTACCAAAGAGAAGTACTCAGCTTATTACTTGCTGGAGGAGTCGTGCTAATTGTTTAGTAAGAATTCTAACTTTGGTTAAAAAGACAGATAGTCTCATAAATTTTTAGCCAGTGCACTTAAGAATGGTGGGAATACCAGAGTTAATTTGGCTTTTAGTGAGGATTATCAGAGCATCTACTTCCCAGTTAAAAGCATAAGTCTTTTTTATAAAGCAAGTTTATATCACTTTTTCTCTTGCTAAGAGATTTAGCATGAAACATCAGCTGAAAACATAACATTTTGGTGATCACTACAGGGGCATTAATTACAAATCTTAAATTAATACCCTATTTATAGAGTATCTTCAATTATCAACCCTTATAACTTATCTGAAAGTCTAGAAACAACAAGATAGAAACTTGCAAAGCGATTTAACCTTTTCAAGCCCTCAATCTAACTATAAAGAGGAAATGAATTTAATTTTTTCTCTCAAAATAGCAATAATTTGTTTTATTTGAATCCTTATGCCCAAAACTATCCTTAAAAGTTTTTTTCATCCACACTAGATGATTATCACTTAAATGTAAGTACAGATCATTATGAAGCAGAAAACTCAGACAATGGTGGAAAAACCTCTTGTGAAAACCCTTACCTCAGTTTATGACAATTTTACCTACATTAGATCTAAAGCACACACAACAATTCATTTAGCCCAGTAGTCCTCCATGCCACTCTAATGAGAGAAGTAATAATTTAACTATTGAAGAATCAGGACAAGATGAAAGACTACAACATGTGTCAAAATTTGGCTAAGAAGGTCTTAAGCCACGATCAGTCAATTTTGTGACTATTATGAAGATAATATTGCCCAATTTAAATATGATATTAAACTTTTTTGTGGTATATCAGGACATTGCAGATGGCTTTTGACCAGATTTATAGAAAAGAGTCAGTTCTTTACTTTTGTAAGTCAAGGTCAAATTCAATTGGTATATAGCCTGTCAAGGAAGGCCATTCTGTCATAGTCTAGCTATAATTGCACATGTAATTGGACAGTATCAATGATTGAAGAAAATACAACCTCCATAATAACTTTTAAGTTCTATTATATGGTTGAACTGGGTGGGATAGAAAAGAAAAAAATATTAAAAAAAGAGACAAAAAATGCATATAAAAATAAGAAAATATGATATCTTTAGATAAAAAGACCTAATTTTATTCAAAAACAAAGAAGTGCCAATTTCACATCTGATGCATTTTGATCTTTGGTAATGAGACTGAACTGGCACAAAAAAAATCAAATATGGACACACATATTAAAAAGGAAAATTTTAAGATTTTTTGACAGAAAGAAGTATATATCTCCCCATCCTTCAACCTAAATGGACACAATTTTGGCTTCTTATAAGGCCACCAGGCATGGAGGATTAAAGAAGAACAAAGAACAATACAAGCAGAATTATTGGGAGTCGATGCATTTTGATAATCAGAACCCTTAAGTTTTATAAGGAGTGACAAGGTGAGAAGCCTTTCTGAAAAGCTAATTCTTACCAGCTTTTTTGGCAAAAAAATTGCATGGCAGATTATTTCCATTGATGTGAGTGTACCCCTCCCAATTAGCTATGCAAAAGCTAAATATTTTATTGTGCCAATTGATCAATTAACTAAATTGGTCAAAGCTAGAGCTATTTGGGACATAGAGCTTAAACCACCGCCAGATTTGTCTTGGAGCAGGTCATTCATCAACATGGATTTCCAAAAGTTATATGGTTGGATATAGGCACAAACTTTACTGAAAGATGTCCTCCAGAAAGTTAGTGAGCTGATGAGATATGAGGTGTACTTTCAACTCCTTATTACCTGAAATCTAATGGCACAGTTGGATGTGTTAATGAAACGCTTGTAAACATTCTTAAGAATCTAACCTCTCAAAAGCCAATTGAATGGGGTACATTTCTCAGTTTGGCCATACTTGTTTATAATATAACAACCACTTAACCACAAAAATGCATCCATTCCGACTTATCTATGTGAAGCATTGTGCCATGCCGCCATTTCTATACTCTATATCAGAAGAAATATATGACTAGATAATAAGCCTAAGTTATTGAATGATGGATCATTTGAAAACCTTCAGAATTAAGAAAAAATATTAATAACAATTTAATAAGGGTTAATGAGGATATTCAATAAATGATCTGACCTAGGGCAAATATGAAAATCTGAAAAATACCTAATACCAATTCAAGTTTGAGGAATTTAGAGAAATCAAACTAGCTGAGCTCTAATTGATGATAGTGGAGTGACTTTTGTGATCAGCATAAAAGCAGCGATGGAAAGCTAAAGGGGACGGATCTTGGACTAAACAGCAGTGTGACAATACTGGTGCAGAAATAACATAACCATGACACCCTGAGAGAAACCAACAGTGCAACTTTCTTGATGTAGGGAATAGTGGAGAGTTAAACCAGAATTGTGACTCAGCCGATGCAAGGACAGCAGATGAGCTTATGCAGTGCAACTCATCTGGATTAAGGAAAACACATGGAGGATCCCTGAACCTGATGGTAGTGTTAATTTAACAAAAATAAAGGAATTCATATAGAATTTCTATTATTTTTATTTAATATTATATTAAAGGGATGGCAAATATCATATCTCCAACCCGTTGCATCAGCGGTACCTAAATCCTGTGCAACCTCCCACCAGTTATGCATGGGTATAGGTGCACTTAACTAGAAACTTGACAAAAACTTCACCTGTTGTAAACATATCCTTGAAGACGGCTTTAATATAGTTTTTTATGCCATAGATGATATGTACCTTGTATTTATTTCGTTTATTCCTGTATGTATATATATATATCAATTAGTTAAGATCATGGAAAATTCTCTTAACTTGATATTGAAAAGGTTGATTTTTCTTCCAAGTCTCCAAAGATGAGCTGTAGAATAACATATAAATATATGCTTTTTTAGACAGATTTTTCAACTTCCAGTTTCTGAACGTAATATTCTAGAAACTTTAATATAATTTTGCAACGAAATAGAAGTTCATAAATCCTTGTTCCTGTTTTCCAAAGCTAATGCATTTATGTAGGTCTCTTTCATGCCTTTACCCTCTTTTCTCTGTTGAGGATGACAGATTTTGTGGGGGATCTCATTATTCATCTTATCCCTCTGATCTACAAAACACTCAAGGCGTAGATAGACTTCATTTTTTAGCTTCGTTGCTAAAAATTTTCCTCTTTAGCTTATTTATAAGTTTTATATACAGACGACAAGAAGTTGGGAGGTTGTTTTTGTGTCCAAAGTTGCCAGGTCCTTTTTGACATGGTCTAGAATTTTTATAAGGTTTGAGATACCACTTGAGTTTAAGATGGTATAATTGATTTACGTTTTTGAATGCAGTCTAGACTTAATCCAATTGAGACTAAAAAGTTAAAGCTGGTCATTGTCATTGTATATGTGGCAGAAGCTTATGTAACCATCTCTCCATGAATTGCAGCTTTGCTCTGATATATATTGGTGATGGTGACAAAATGGGCAGTACCAATTGTCCCATTATGACTCATAGTTGGGTTTCTGAATCCTAAGTCAAAACGCCTCGGGATTTTTGACTAGGGTCAACTTTGGCTTTAGGGTTGCGCCCTTCCTGAGCTATTCTTTAAGCTCAAAAGAGCCTATAGTATGGCTGGTGCTCCATAAATGGCGATTTCTAAAGGTTGAGTACACGCTTTTTGAACCTCAATGCAAAAGTTTAAAATATCTTGGCCCTATGCCACCCCTCTTGCCTTACCTGGTTTTCTGGTGCAAAAAGTCTTTTGTTGCATGAACAAACAACTTGATATTTGGGGGCTTGGCCTCCCCAGTTGCTCTGTACTTTTCTTTTGTATTTGTGGCTCCAGAAAATTGCTGGGAATGATCTCTTGATCGCCACTTTTACTATTATAATAAAATAATAAAGCGTTATTTTTAGGGTTTGCAACCTCACTTACCTGACATTCTTTATCCATGATTGGGTTTCAGTGGCTTACTGGCCAATTTTAATATGATAGATAAATTTAAATAGACTACTTAAGAGGTTAGCACCTCACTTACCTGTTGTTCTTTTCCTGAATCAAAGTTTCTATAACCTGAGGTTATGATGGGTAAGTAGCATCCAGCTCTTATGCAGCCTCCATAGTCAAACTTGGAGCTGGACTTATTTTGGCGTTTTACATTGGTTCCAAATGTAAGTCATATGGCGAATGGAAGCTAGGCGTTTCCATTTGTTAAATAATTTCAAACTTATTTATATATCATCTGTTCCCCAGTTTATCTGACCTCAGTTATCTCTTGGTTTCCAGTTGTCAGGTAACCTGTAACAGAGGGAGCTGGTTACTGATAGACAACTCTGGACTCAAAGTTATGGTTGGTTTATTTCCTGGTGAGCCTCCCGCTCAGCCAGTATTTGATGGTATTAATGGAAACTGGCCCAGCAGGGCTCCCTAACAGCTAAACAACCCCTTTGCATGAGGACAGCCATTTGGCTGTGCTGGACCGTGTCATCTCTCAAGCTCCTGTTAGAGAGAGTGACTTCCTGGGCGAGATGGGAAGACTGTCACCAGCACAAGCGTGAGAAAGGAGCTCAGCCAAGCGCTGGATGTGCTTTTCCACATCAGATGAACTTGTTCCAGCAGACCCTCACTAATGTCATTTTTGATATTCCCTCACCATGAGGGGCCTGAATTTATTTTTTGAAAATTTATTAGGGCTCAAGGAAGCTTCCTCAGGAAGCCTCCTGCTTTGGAGCTCCCCTTTTGGGGGGCTTCCCTTAGCAGGGGTTGATGCGACAAAACGTGTTGACTGATTGTATAATTTTAACTCATGATTTGGTTTACCAAATTATGAGTCAAAACGCATAGGGATTTCTAGCTGAGATTGAATTTGGCGCTAGGGTTGCTCCCTTCCTAAGCCTCTTCTTTTAGGCTTAAAATAGCCTAAAGTATGGCTGGGGGGCTCCCCAAAGGGCGACCTTTAAAGGTTGAGCCCACACCTTTTTGGAACCTCAATTTAGAATTTTGATCTTCTTGTACCTTACGGCCATAACTCAATAATTACCTGGATTTTTCATCATGACAAGTTTTTGTCACGTGAAAAATTAATTTGAGATTTAGGGGCTTGGCCCTCACCAGTTGCTCTGTCTTTTTATTGTGCGTTCATGGCACCAGAGAATGCCAGAGATGATGTCTTGCTCTCCACTTCATATGATAAGTAAAATAATAAGTGTTACTGTTGCAATTTGAGGCTTTGAATAACCAAAGGATTTTGACTTGGGCCGTAATACCCCTTACTTCCCTAAAGTCTTCACTTTTTCATGATCCTGATTATTCTGTTGTTTATTCTACTAACATTTTTAGGGCCATCCACAAGCATCTATTAATTTTGCCATTTCATTATCCCAATTATCTATGTACAGCAGATTGATTCCATTGATCTGCCATCAGATTTTTTCTAGCTTTTTTCTATCGCCAAGATTTAAGCATGTTTCTAGAAAAGTGATTTTAATTTATGGCAGATAAATTCCTATCTGATCATTTACTGAATGCTCAGTTCCCCAGACAGTTCCATTGCCATCATTCATATATTGGTTAAATGATCCTTCCAAATATGTCCTAAGTATCTCTGTCAAGAAAATTTAAAAATGCTACTGACGTTGAACAGACAATCTCCAAGATGCTTCCATATGTTGAACAGACCACCATAAGATGTGCCTGAAGTTGAGCAGATGCCATTCAAGTTTCAGACGCTCTAATTAACAGGCTATTAGAAGACCATAAGGAGAAAAAGTCAAGAAGATCTGAGAGCTGGAAGGAAAGATGACTGACTAGAGGCAAAGGTAAATTTTGGTTGGCCTTGTACTGGAATAGGGAATAACGTAGCAATGCACCTTCTGTATTGACTAGTCTAATAAGAAAATGCACTTCCTTTATATTGGATAAATTACTGCTATAAATATACCATAAGACTACAGCAGATTTGAAGGATATATCTAATAAAGGAATATTATCTTAGAGAGCTTTACTTTTATTTTGAGGTATACTATCTACATACAATTATACATGTTTAGGTGCTGATTTACCTGTGCAATCACGCCCAGTTGCAGTCCAAAAAGCAGCATTGACTTCAGGGGTTTGTAAACTCGCTTACCTGACGTTCTTTTTCCATATTTGGACTATGATGTCTTGTTTGCTAATATTATGATTATTTAAATTAAAAAGGTTACTTTGGAGGTTGGTAACCTCAATCACTTGTCATTCTTTCCTTGTGTCCAAGCTTCCTGATTTCAAAGTTTTATGGGTTATTATCATACAACTATAATGCTTAGCTCCATTGTTAACTTAGA
Source organism: Massospora cicadina (assembly GCA_022478985.1). Taxonomy (NCBI): domain Eukaryota; kingdom Fungi; phylum Entomophthoromycota; class Entomophthoromycetes; order Entomophthorales; family Entomophthoraceae; genus Massospora; species Massospora cicadina. The sequence continues at coordinate 11,002 of JAKSZP010013182.1, forward strand.
GATAAACTTATTTTTTGTTTATTGGCACCAAATGTAAGAAAGATGGCAAACAGAATCAGGGCGGTTAGATTCATTTCAGGTGGAAGAATACTCAATTAGATTTTAGTTTTATCATTTGATTGTGTAAACTCCTTTTTGAATGTTTAATTTCTTGCTCTTCATTCTCAATAATTACAGTATTAATTGTTGTAATGATTTTAGAGCTTAATAATTTAATTAAAATTTTTTGATTTTGTGCATACATCTTTAATATGTTGAGAAGATAAATTAATGACCTGTTTGTAGGCAGCATTATCGCAACTTGGGTATACATTGATGCAACAGTTCTTTGTGATTTATATACACTAAGTGCATACTGTACAATACTGGGTCTACAAAATTTATATATAATGAGAGTTTTACACTGTTGTTGTATCCTTATGGTAGAGTGTCAGTTTTGTACAAATTTATTAGAGCACGGTATATGAAAGATGCTCTTTCATTGTGTTGTTAATTATTGATTTAATTCCTGTTTTGCAAAAAAGTTGTGATATGATCCCAACTCTGATATTAGATTTTACCCTAGATTTGGATACATTGTATCTTATCCAATGGCGCCCTATTCAAGTTTTCTATGTTGAAGAATCAACTTCCTTTTATAATATCATATTTATTATAGTCAATGATCTTCCCAAGAGCTCCGATAAATCTTGAGTAGGGTTTGACTATATTGTTTTCTACTCTAAATAGAGAATCGTCTTTTAATGTCAAATTTACCATTTACCCAATACAATTTTTTAACGTAGATTTTCATTAAAGAAATCAATTTAGCTTACTGCGTAGAACGTCTATACAGTTTATTGAGGGTTGGATTAAGCCAAATTAAAACCCGTGTACATAGCATGTAAGGGGACCTTGCACTACACAAATAGTGCTCACTACGTGCGGGGCTTTAGTAGCATAAAAGAAGAAATTATAAACCTTATGATGGAACCAACTCAGAAAGTGTAGATGGCGAATATAAATGATAGTCATCTTATATGTTAACCCTCTTACTCATAATCAAAGTACACTAGAATAAGTTTAATTTCAAAGGTTCTCATTTTGAAAGCTTTGAGACTTATATATGCACTGTGGAGCAGTTGAGACATATTGGACAAATGTTACTTTTTGGATTCTGTATTTTTGGTCATAAACAATCTGACTTAGTATCTTCCTTATTTTTTTGTTAGCAAAATCAGGATTAGATCATTCAGAAATATGAGCATTTTCAGACTTCAAGCCATGATTAAGTACTGAAATAAGCTATAGACCTAGCCCAGATGGAGCAATACCTTGTTGGGTATCTCCAGCCCACTATATGAATCTCCCTATAGATCATTTTTGCTATTACTTCCTCATCATGGAAATATTCAACAGAAATCAGAAAATATGTGGAAGCATTGCGAGATTTAAATTAGCAACTAGAAACCAGTTTATAAGGTGTGCATCAAGCAGTAAATAACAACCATAATCCTAACGTACATTTTTGCAACACCTTGATGAACTTAGTGAACAATCAAACTGGAACGTGTTTTCTTAGGATATCAAGCTGTGGACAACCGAGGAGTCACCAATGAATGGATTTAAGGCAGGATTTAATTCAGACAAGAAGTGGGTGTCACCATGTCACCCTGGATATGTTACTCGACAGGCCAAAGCAGTTAAGTAACTAAACTGATACAAAAAACAGTCAATGGAGCTGGCCGCACAGCATTTGGAAGGTAAAATTGAGACTACCAACTTCCACTTGTTTGAGTTACAACAAATCAGAAACTAACAAAGGGAAATGAAGCGGGATATAAAAGGATCAAGAGGATTAATTTGGTGCAATAACAAGATAGTGAAGCGCTCATCCAGTCAATAAAATAAATTATATCACCAAGTTCACAGACTTTATAGCATGGTGACTTCTCAAAAGAATGAATTGTATGATTTTCAAACTAAGGTTTGCAAATTTTGGAGAGACCTCCAGAAATATGAGAATTCAAGCACCATTACCCTTGGGGACAAGAGATTTGGACCACCAAGAAACGAGAATTTGAAAGTGATCTACAGGACAGTAGATGTAGGTGCCCTTATCAAACTATTCTCTCTGCTCAACCAGTAAACTCAATAAGAACCTTTGGAAGAAGAGGCTAGTCAATAGACTACTCATCAACCTACTCATTTAGTACTGACAATTTTTTTTTGCCACCTTCTATGGAGATGCCAACCCTCCATAATAATCAACACTGTTGGGACGAGGGGATTAGATCCAACCATCACCTAAAAAGTACAGGGCAATTGAAGCCCCAGGCCATGGATACTTGAAAAGATTTACTTTTAATAAAAAGTCTTCACTCAAGTGTAAAAGCTCTTTGAGTTGTGTATCCAGAATATCTTTACTAGTTAAAATAGTGGAAAGCCAAATATATAGCAAAAAATGTTATCTTTATTTCCTTTCAACCTGAAATATATAGGAGATCAGGGAATTATTCTTATGGAAAAATCTTCAATAGCTTCCAAGCAAAGATCTAAACTAACCTGAAATTGGGTCTCTCGAGATTCTGGTTACTTCTTTTGAACAATATATAATTTCATAGAGCATGTTTGTATACTTATATATGGTTGCTTCTGTTATACATGATTTGATCGCATAGGTTGGGATCAGACCCCAATATCAGGAGGTTCATAATAAAGTTAATCAGGGTGTATCCCCAAGAATTGTATCATTTAATCTATAGATTGTGTTTGAAAACCATCATTAGGATTGGCTCAAACCCTTAATTCAAGCCAGAATCCTGAAAAACCCCATGTTAGTTACCCAAAGCCTCAGATTATTACTGCACCAGTGATGTCTGGACAGGGGAGTTTTAATCAGTATTTCATGATTCAATCTACTTAATTTTCCTAAATTTGACAATCATGTGAATGTGAAATTAATGCTAAAATGTCAAGATGACTTCACAGAGCTGATGAACTTTTAAAAATACCACTTTCATTAATTGTTTAGATGACAGAGTCGTGATCTGACCATGGCCTTCTTACCTGATTAACATTTTATCTATGTTGAAGTAGAAAATCCAGTCCTATTAGAGTATGGAAGCCTCAAACTAATGGCCACTTAGAAGGCTAAAAATGTGACCATTCATTTTAAGAAGATCAAAACCATTAATAAGTTTTCTAACCAAAAGTTTCACAAGGCCCAGGTACTGCTTGGTACTAAAGCCATGGTGAACTTTGGCACTAAAATCGCACAGTTGGATATGGAGGCCTACTTAAGACCCTAAGTTAATCAATAAAGATATTATTGGGTTTCCCCAAGTTTTAATATCTAGGACATGTTAATGAAATTTCAAAAATGCTAAGTCCTTTAGTCTTATAAACCTACAACTTTTTTGGTTATTTAAACTAATTGACCCTTAAATATTATCTATAGATATCAAGTGACCTTTAAATGCAAGTGTTCTTAATTTAAAAGATACTATAAATACAATTGATTAACTAACTTAATGGGTCAAAGCTTTCTATCAAAGATCTTTTATTGGTATCAAAGCTAACTTTATATTGGGACAGGTAATTCATATAAATGGTTGTCCACGAGTTATTCTTGCGGACAATGCCACTAATTTCACTTTTTGATTTGTTCCCAAACTGGTTAATCTAAAATCTGAGGGGATCTAGTGTCCCTTACCATCCAGAAACTAATGGGATGATGGTAGTGCAAACAATCAACTTTAGCACAAGGTCTTCATAATTTTTGTAACGCTTACCACTCTCAATGACCCATATATTTAGACTCAGCCATTTTTGCTACAATTTAAGTTACCACAATGCTATGAGTTTCATTCTTTCAGCTTTTGTATGGTTAAAAAACCTGCAGTACCTTCTTTATTGCAATCAATAATTATCAATGCGGGTGAAATTCACCCATCTGTGTCAGACATCAAAGCCACTGAAAGACTGGTCTTCCATGGGGGTACTCAAATGCCCACAAAAGAATTTATAATCTATAAGGCATTACTATTCTGATGGTACGTGATTAAGAATTACATGGGGACAAGTGTGGAAAGTACTGGTCTATAAAACAATCCTACTCTGATAATAAAATGATCACTGGATGTAATAGTGACCATGATTCAAATATGGGGTCAAACTGCCAAGGTTAGGGGAGGGGATTGTGCTGTCCATTGGTGGTTTCCATTTGAGTTGGATTCCTAACTCAGCTGGATATGCACCTGATAACATGCGGCAACAAGGGTCTTATCATGTTTGATACTAGCCATTTTGCTTAAAGTAGCATCCACTGAATCTTTGTTCCCATTTACCCCATGATTGGGGTGAATTGGATTAAGTAGTGGGTCGTTTAGCTCTCCTTTAGTTATTTCAGCCATACTTTCAATACTTTTGAGCGTGTACTTGGTACTAGGAGAGGCAATCGTTTTGTCAGGTTTAATTCCAGCAGAGTCTCCCCAATATGTGATCATCAAATCGTCATTTCCATTTTCTTCATAGTTTAGATGGATCTGGTTGAGTGTTTGAACATTCCGTTAATTTTATGATTCTTGATAGTCGTTTTATTGGATTGAAGCATCTTGCAAAACTCGTAGGGTACAACTCCTGAGAGTTTCCACGCTGAGAGAGGCAATAGCAGAGATAACTAATGTGACGGCAACAATCATTACTGATATAAATGAGTGTGGACCATCCATTGGTTGGGAGTGGTTCCTTGGGGATCTCCAGAATAGTTGAAAACTTATAAAATGCCCAAGGTTTTTAGCGAAATTAAAATTTTAATAAGGATAGTACAAAATAACTTAGCACTTTGCCATCTGCAGAGCACTGAGCTTTTTATTATCTAAGTGAATTGAGGGGCAGGGACTTAAACAGTTCTTACAACTGGTGCATGAATCTTTTCTAAAAAACGCCTTGCCTTTTTGCATCAAGGCTTGACTTGCACATTGTGGGTGCCTCAATCAGTAGTTTTTGTTTCCATATTCTCCATTATCAATGGGGCCAGAATGCCAGCATATCTTGTAAATCTATTAACAAAATTTTCTTTTCCTTGGGAGAACTCTTTTCCAATTAGTTTTAGGGCTGATTTTCCTGTAAGGACTTTGGTCTTGATCTGCTCAGTCATGCCCGGATTTTGTCACAGATTGTTGCAATCTTTATTACATAGGCTTCAGCTGAATCAAGTTTCCTGGTAAGATCCTCCTCCTTGATTTTTGACTTATCATAATATTGAGTCAACAGCCTCAGCAGAAGCCCACCACTTGTTAAGGTGTGCCCTAATTCTGACAATCTTTCCAATAGAAGGGCTCAGGGACTTTTCCCTCTTCTTTGATTAAAAGAGGAAAATCAACCAATTCAATTTTAAGGGGTAGCCAGGTTCCTTACAATCTAAAACTTTTATTGGCTGGTGAATCCCTTAATTCAAATTCATAACAAAGCTATAGAGCTTCTCTGACGATTAAATTTGACTAAAAAGAGAAATATGATCAACTTAGGTACACAGTGATGAGCTTTATAGTCAGAGATTGAGTATCTTACTGTAATGCATATGGATTTGGCTGAGCTCATAGGCAGGATCCCTTATGAAAAAGGAACTTACGTCGCTCTTAAACAGGCCGCTGGTGGATCCTATACTATTAGATTAGTTGCTAGAAGAATAGTAATCAAGTTCGCCAAGTCTCTCTGAACTTATCATGAATCTGATGAACATACGATGAAGATTGAATGGTAAATTAAGTTAAGGAGGATACGTGTTGGAAATTTATTAACTTAATTCTTGTTTCACAAATCAAGGTCATGATGCAATCCCTATTCTGATACTAAATCTTACTTTAAATTAGTATCCATTGTATCTGACACACCGCACCCTAAGAAAAACCTATAGTAAAATAATTTTTCCTTCATATTCTTTTTTTCCTCTTGTTGATTATATTTATCACAAGAGATCTAATAAATCTTAATTTATGATTTTGATTATATTTATTTCTTAAAACTGTTGGACATCCTGATATGGACATGATGGGAAGAATATTGACCATTTGACTACATAACCAAATTGATGCTTAGAACTAAGAAGGGGCTAAAGGAATTATCTCAAATATTTTTTTAAAAAAATCACTAGCTGGTACAACTCAAATTGACCCTAGGAAAGCTCCGTCAGATTGATTTGAGTCTAAAATACCAAGAGATGAAGTCTTGCCTAATTTAAGTGAAGGATCACCAGGAGTTCAGATGACAACTACCAAGGTGCACTCAAGGAAGTAAATTAAGATGAACCCAATTTAGGGTAAGAATCAAGTAGTTGCCATATGATCAACCCAAGTGACCGCCAGTATCGTCCAGCTTGAAAAATTAACTCACAATTTTTACCTATAAAAAATATGATAGAAGGCATTAAACCATTCAGAATGCATCGCCTGAACAAGAGCCTACCTTCTGAATTTTCCTCCATTAATATTATAAATCCTTTTCCTTTTAGGTTTATATTATTGAATTCGACATATAAAGCCTAATTTTATACTATAATAAAGAGATGTCATTATTTCTATATCTCATTTTAGTACTTGTTAACAAAAAGTCCATTCTTTCATACTTACCATAGGATGAATACTATAGCTGACATGACATAAGCGGTACTTGGCACCCTGTTTAATAAAAAATATACTTGTCATGTGACTTGGTCAACTTTAAGTACTGACTGTCAGGCCTCTTGGGCATAGCACCATCAAGCAAAAAAAGGAAGCCCTAGAGCTGGTGATCAAAACAGGGGCTCAGCTGACGCTTAACAGTGCCTGCATCTTAAGATTGCATCATGAAAGATAACTTAATTGATAGTGTCGCCCAATGAGTGCACAACAGGAATGGTGAAGATGTGATTGAATGGGAAATTCTTCCTTCGTCATGTTTGAAAGAGTTTAAGAAAATCCTATGGAGATTCCCAAGTCTCGTCATTTAACCTGGAATTCGAATGCAGGTCAGAGAGGTACTTCATCAAGCCATTAATCTAAGAGAAAGAGCTAGCTGCAAAGGGGCATTCGCCATGGTTAAGACTCTCATAAACCTTGTATTGATCCAGTGCTATACCAGAGTTATGGATCAAAAGCAAAATCTATCTTGTTATTGTATATGTGGTTTGTAAATCCTGCGCTTAATCATATCATGCATCTACTAGGAGTCCATAATGTAGAACTCCCCATTATATTAATACTCAATGGGCCTTACAGATGGCCTAAGAGAAGATATATAACTTAGATTTGTAAAATATAGAGGATGTCCACCATTTTGATTAAAATTGAATGACTCCAACATTAAACAGCTTCACAATCAGATGGGGACTATTTAATCTGATTATAATTTATCTGGAGGAAGCCATGAAGCTTTTCAAAAGGACATCTCAGATAAAAAAATACCAAGCGATTACTTGACGCCTTTATCAAAAAGCCCCAAAGAAAAGATAGCAAAGCTCATGGCAAAATGGCAGCCCAAGCTTCTACTAGCCGTTATTAGGAGAAAAGAGAAGCTATCCATCCTTAAGGCCTGGCTAGGATAATCCTTATGGTGTTTGATGAACTGGATGTCCATCAAACCTCTGAGAATTCATCAGTGTCACAAAATATCATTTCTTAAGTAGCCCAGGTTAGGCAGGATTTAGAAACCCATACGACTTAGGAATCTACTTTACTAATTAATGATTGACTAAAGAATTGGAGAGTGACTTTAGAGGTAAATCCCCCAGTTGAGAGGACATATATCAAGTCTATTGATACTTCAATAAAGCTGATAACGCTGAACACTCTTACAGAAGAGTTCAAAGCCAAGACTGACAAGCATCCTCGGAGCACTAAATGCAAAGAGATGAATTAGAACTTGAATCAGCGAATTTGATTATTAGAAGAAGATAATAATCTTTTGCAAACATACAGCTCATCCACTTTACAACAATTTCATGATCTGGACATCCACGTTAAGAACTAAAAAATGATATAGTCATCCTTGAAAGAAGAATCAAACTGCTGAATGTTATGCTTAGACTTACCCTGGAGGAAATGGAGCAATATCTCAATCCTCTACATGACTAAATATGGTGACTAAAATGCAATTTGAATAGAGTGACGTAAAAACTGAAGATACAAAATCTGAACCTCCCAGAGTAAACGACATTATAAGATTGGAGGCCACTACCTTCAAGCCTATGTTCAAAGACAAGTTTCTCACGTGACGAAGTGATCATTGCATCTTTCCTCTACATCTAAGAAGTCTCAATGGAAGGTGAACCTGATCATTAAAAGGTTAAGCATATTTTATCTTGGTTTAAGCTTTATGGCTCCAGAGATTATGGTGCCTATATGGACGACATGCATATCTGGAGAGAAGTGAAAGAGGCTCATATTAATATTTTCAATCAAAGCAGAGCCCGAGTATGCAAAACAGGCCTTCATGAGAGTTGAACAACGCCAGAATGTAACCCTTTCCATATTCCCTGATTGTTTTTTATATAAGCCCAAATGTTTTTGACCTTAAAGATGCTTACTTTGGAAATGCCTTAGTTATTGTTATTGCTGGTTTATATAGTAAACTTGACCTAGCCATGCATGACACATTTGTTGAATGAACCTTCAGCTCGATTTTTGATATTAAGAAATCACAACTCAAGTAGTTGCCATACACAAGCCAGAAACCTCCTGAAAGGCCACCACAAACACCAGAGTATATACTGTATATAAAGGAAAGTCTAAGAAGGAGGAGAAATCAAGATGCAACTACTGCAAGAACAGCCATACTGAGGATAAATGTTTTAATAAAAACACTGCAATTGGTGAGCAAGGAAAAGGAAGTTCAGCTTATGGTCAGGTGCCTCTAAAGCCAAAAGACCCAAAGTACTTGAAAGCAAAATATTGCCAATCACTCATCTCACTTGCATTGAGAATAAACCTGATGACAACTCTGAAGGTGTCACAAGGACACCGGTTATTACCTTTTAGGTCCACCTGTTGAGGTCGCCTTTCTGGACCACTTAAACGCCAAAAATATTGACGACATCCAGGTTCCCAAATGGCACTTTCCTCATTCAGATTTTTAGGTGTCCTAGGATAATTGATAAAGCAAGCGATGCTGATCAGTACCTTGCACTGTTGTTCAGCCCCATCTTGGACATGCACAATCTAATGAAGATTAAGAAAATATCCCAAGAATGCCCAAGGCTCACTTAAACGTACCGTCTTAAAGAGGTGTTAGCTCTCACTGAAGTTTGGAGGAACTATCACCAAAGTGGAAGTGGTAATTCAGAAGGTCAGAGTCATGGCTATCATGGATATGGGATCACCTATCGATGTTAAATCCCAATTATCCATGTAGATCAAGATAGACCCAAACTTTGAGTATACTCATGAGTATAGTCCACTGTTCTGAATAACACCAAGGCGATAGTTGCATACTCATCCCTGCCAATAATAGTAAGCAAGATATTTTCACAGCTCCTTCAGCTGTTTAGACATCAGTCAATATGATATACTCAAATGATATAATTTATGATTAAATATGAAGGATTTCTTCGATTTGAAAGAAGGATACTTATCACTACTCAACTGTTAAATTCCCCTTGTAATAGAAATAAAGACTGCAGTAAGAAGGATTACTCTTGTATGGTCAAGAATCGTGTTTCCACTTTACCTTTGCAATATTCTACCTCTGGAAGAAACATGAAAAAGCTACCTGACTCAGTAGATGCAGCAGAGGGCATACTATTTTATGCCACAGGGGAGGTAAAAATTAAACCAGGAGAACAAAGAGTGGTTTTTACCAACATAACCTTGAAAAACCGCTAAACTTCTTTCTACATATCACTAGTGCCAATGGAGTAAGTAGGCTTTAACCAAGAGTATTGCCAGAAGTCTTCAATATAGCTTATCTATGGCCTCTCAAGCTATTATTGGGAACTTAACCATCCAAAATATTTTAGTCAGGAAACATCAAAAAAGGTAAAGGTCAATTACTTCCCATTGATGAAAGTTGACAAGGTACATTTTATTGGCACTCATCTTAGTTTTGTTCTACCAGCTAATAATTTAATTTGAACTATTCTTAAAGTCAAATCTATGATAAGCTAGATTAGTAGGAACTTAAGAAAGTACTACAATTACTTGAAGACTAACAGGATTTTCCACGCTAGATGTTGACTATGGTCACATGAAAGACTGGACTCATAATATTGACGTAGGAGAATCAACTCCTATTCGATCAAAGACATATAAGAAGTTAAAGGTAGAGGTGCACTATGGGACCATCTAGTACTAAAAAAAGGTAGAGGTGCAATAAAATAAGACCGATATCAAGCAATTATTGGATGCCAGCTTACTTGTGCCCTCTCAGAGCCCATGGTCATCTCCGCTGTTACTCATGTTAAAGAAGAAGAACGGTGGTCACAGAATAGCAATGAATTACAGGAAGCTAAATAGCTTCCTGGTAAGGACATCTATCTGATTCCAAGGATTGTTGATGCTCTGGTCCAACTATCCAGCTCAAATTTCTTCTCTGTGATGGACCTCGCCAGCAGTTATTGTAGATGGATTTTTACCTGAAAATCAAGAAAAATGCGCGTTGATATGCACAGAATAATTTTGATCTAACCAGCTCCCTTAAAAATTATGCAACGTTCCTGCCTCGTTCTAACAGGCATTGGATCACATTGTTGAAATCCTGGCTAGTAGCTGCTCACAGGTGCTTGGCCGCATGAACTCAATAATATAACTGAAGCGGAGTACTAAAAAACTTTGCAGCTGTTTAAGTTTTTAGGACTAGAAAATAGACCACAAATAAGCTTTAATTTTATAATTAAGATGGGCGTTATACTTGATAAGATATTTAATTAAAACTTGTGTTTTATACCCCATTTTCAGTAATACCACATAATCATTGTTTGGGTCAATACTATGGTCATGCAATACTTACATATAAAGAGAATTTTAGTTTCTTTTTATGGTCCACAAGTGTGCTAGGTTTCAAGAGTTTGTTCCCATGACATTACTTGGAATGCCATTATAGGAAATAATGCTTCACAAGCTTCTTGATATGCATCATTTGACTTGTTGATATTCAAGTACGTCTAATTAATCTGGGGACAAGACTCAAATTGATTATCACTTTAGGTATGAACTGTAATTTACTTGAGGCGACGCGTTTTAAATCTGAAGTGACACATTTATGATCAGGAGGACTGGTTTAACTAAATAGATGTTTAGCCTTATAGAGTTTCTAAAATCTTTCACTCCAGTAGGGATCAGGCATAGGTGATTGGTCAATAGCATGTATGACTAATCCATGCATAAATGACTTATCATCTTAACCAATCACCTGCCATGAAAATATTTTCACTTTGGGCAAATTAAAGGATTTCTTAGTTCTTTGTTTTTGAAAAATATTTACACTTTGGAATCTTCTTCAGTTCTATAAATTGTTTTTTTTCTTAGGTAGTAGCAATAAATTAGAGTCAAATCATGACTGAGCACCCCCATCAGTTTGCCTATTCCTCCAAAGGTCAGAACGGACCCTCTTATCTTAAAACAAGCATTTTGGCCAAGGGTTAAGAGATAAATTATTTCTCTGTCTAAAATTACTCCGCCAAGAACATGATTGATTATTTCATATTAATTTACTATTTGGCCTTGAACATTCTTTTCCACTAGTTGAACATCCATTGTCAGACATTACCACCTTCAAGAATGTTGGGGGGAGAATAGGGGCGTAGAAATTACCCGTAGACCCTGTCTATGTGATTCAAAGAGCAAGGGACTTAATATAATATTCATCGACCCTCTTTAAGTGATGAAGAAAGGTTCTTCCCAAATGGACCTGTTTTCCACTTTTTGAAGTAATGAAATTGTAATAGTATAAAACCAAATCTTAATTCTGGAAAGAGGGGAGTGGTTATCTAAGCTCATTAGCTGAACATCCCTCTTTAGTAAAAGCGTTTGTTAAGTTGATCATGGCATCATATTTCAGCTGGGTGATGAGTTATACTAACCTCTTCATAGTTTTTTTCAGGATCATCAGTTTTAGCAGAAAAAAATCATTAGACAAGAGGGCGGGTACCCCAGGTTCTCGACCATATATGTTGTGGAAAGGAGACATTTTAGGGAATCAAAGGTATCTAATTCAGTATGCCATAAGCGCACTAGGTAAGTTTTGATCACAGTGTATAGGGTTTGAAGTGGCCATCCTTTGTAAAATAAATAAAAGTCGCCTTTTCTCTTTATATGGTACCATTTGTAGAAGGGTTATAGGGGGCTGAGAAGCGTTGTTATGATCCCATGAAGGTAGTCAGATTTTGACAACCTGGAGGGAAATTTCCATTGTTGCAGAGAAGAACTTGGAGACAAACATGGCGAGTGAAGATATATTGATGCAGGTATGTTGCGGTAGCCTTGGAAGTTTTTACAAGGAAAGCAATGCTTCTACCCATTTCTAAAATGATCAATGCTTACTAGTTTTTAACAATTCCTCACTGGTAGTATGGGATAGGGACCTGCCACATCTAGGCTTACAGTGTAAAATAATTGTTGAGAGGTAGTAGGTTAATATTTATATGGTATTGAAACTGAATTGCTTTTACATGTTAGGCATGGATCCAGGACTTTGATAATGGATTCCATAATTCTCTCCCCATAGTACCAATCTTTAATCCACTAGTAGGTTTTCCACTTCTCCGTTCACAAGGGTAGAGTGGGACTACAAGATAGCAGGTGCTCATTCCAAAGGTCAAAGATAAGGCAACCAATTTTCCCCTACCTTTTTATAGGCCTCTTGCTCTCCACTTTATTGTTGCAGGAGTGTCGTGCTAGCATTTTCTTGACTAGTTCATCCTCTTCGTCCCAAGCATCAAAGGACATAAGAAGGTCATGCAATATCTCTGCATCGCTATTATCTAAGTGAAGAACAGGCAAGCAAGTCAACACATTGACATTCATATGTTGAGTCCCAACCTGGTGTTTAATCTTCATATCAAAATGTTGGAGCTTCAAGGTCCAAAGAGCCAAAAATCTTGTGGGATCTTTAATATTTTGTAACCATTGTAAGGAGGCATGGTTAGTAACCACGGTAAAGGTAATTCCATAAAAAAGTTATTAATGTTTTATAGTGAGTAAGGCAGCAAGGAACTTTTTTTCTGTGATGCTAAAGTTGAATTCAGCTTTTGAAAGCATCTTGCTGAAATATGAAACTGGGCGATCCATACCTTTTTCGTCTAATTGACTCAGGCTGCTCCAACAGCGTAGTCAGAGGCATAAGTAAACAAAATGAAAGGCTTACCATAATTTGAGTGGCATAGGATAGGTCGTTTTTAACATCTTTTTAATGCTCAAACGCAACCTTTTGTTCAGCACTACAATAAAAATGGTGTGTTCTTAGTCAATATTTGGATGAGTGGTTCTCAGAGCTAAAAGAATTTGGGATGAGTTTATGGATAACTCATCATATACAAAACTCATAAATCTCGTAGGTTTTGAGGCGGAGGTGTTTTTGGTTATTGCTTCAGCTTTATATTATAGGAATGTCGGAAAATTACAAGTCTGATGAATCAAAAAGAGTGGTATAGAGGTAAATGATTAAAAGATTGGCCAAAAGACCCTGGTTGATTTCCAGTGGAACCCCTCTAATTGGGTAACACTTTTACTAGTACTTCTCAGGAATACCACAAGTTCAGTTAGTCAAATTGCACCAACTATGCAGCAAATTCAAGGGAGTCCATTAGAAGCTCCTCGTAGGCCACTTCTAATTTAGTAAACCCTACATTAAGGAGACTAGCCCTTTTATGGGGTTGGAGAGGGTCCAGCAAGGTGCAAAAAATTCCAGCCCACTGATTGGGTAAAATATATCAAAATCTTACTACATAGATATATTTTATCTGCCCTCCTCTGGCTGTTAAATCAAAGTGAAGTGAGTCTCCCTAGCTCCGATAGGTCAAATCCCAATTACCCTAGTTTGGATGCCCTAGCTTATAATGAATTTCTTGTCCTACTCACTTTGAGCTTTGAGATGATTTAAATACTAAGCATCCCAATATTGAGATGGTTCACTTTTGTCCCCCCTCACTGCATATAATAAAAACACTTTAAATCTTCTTTTTAGTTAATTAGGCTTTTTAATATAAGCGGTAAGAAATAAAACCCTGAAGCAATTGTCCTGGCAGTATAGAGTACTTCTCCTGAAGTAATTATTGTTGTAAATTTAGAAATAACTCACCAGAGAGCACAAAAATAACCTAAAATCTAACAATTGGTGCTCACTACAGGGAGCCCTGTACACCACAATAAATCTCTTAAAAAATGGAGCTTGGTGGGGAAACTACCTTTACTACCCTCCCGCTTCATCTGAGTATAGGATAGCTGCATTAGAACTACACCAGCTAGTGCATTGTCCAAACTTATAAAACTCAAGCTGCACCAATCTCAAGGCCTTTATGGAGCCTCTCCAACAATTCACAAACCCTCTTTTAGGGATAAATTTACCCCAGGTGAGGGCAGTATTGCAAAATTCCTCTTTGTGTATGAGTCTACAATGAAAGGAGCAACTGACCAGAAAAAGCTTATAAATAGTCTTCCCTGCTTGAGTCATATGGCTCAGGAGATAATGGTTTCCACTGTGGCCAAGATTAGCACCTGGGCAGAGGTGAAACAAGCGCTCATTGACGAATTTGGCTCCCTAAAGAGTTTACAAAAGCAAAAACAGGCCTTTATGTGCCTTAGCCTGCAAGAGGTAGAATTAATCATATCTTTTGTTGAGCGCATTTATAGTAAGGTTCAGCCTTTGTTGCTTGCCAAACTGCTACCTCTAGCTGATGCCATTGCTGCTATCATGGCTGTCTTGGCGTCTCATCTCCATTTAACAATGCATATCTCTGTAGTCAAAAGCACCTTCTTAATAGTAGAGATATTAAAGAGGCTCTGCTAGCATAAACTGATTTTCATAAACTTGAACTTATGCAAAGAGCTACGAGGAGAGAATAAACTCTGACCCCTTTAGCCACTCCAATGGCTATTTCTTTCTGGAACCATGTTTCTGCAGAGACTGCAGCTACGAGTTGCTCCTCTTCCATGTTAGGATAGCCCATAAATACTGGCCATTATGGGGCAGTGCTCCCCTTTGTCTTCAGCTCAAAGACCCAGTCAGTTGAAACAGTGGTATCTTTTGACTAGCACATTTTTTTTCTCCAGCTCGGCCTTCCCAAGTGGCTTCTAATCCTAAACCCCTTTTTCAGGTGCTAATCGCCCCCACTAACAATGGGTAAATGGCCATGTCGCAAAATTTAACCCGCCTGTTTCACAAAAGCTCACAGCCTCTGATTGACCCAAAGCTGTCATATTTAAAGCATAAACCTCCACAATGCTGACTCCCTTGACCTCTCATTCACTAACTCTAGTTTGAAACCTGTCTACCTGAGGCATCAAAACCCCCCTACGTTGAAGGACAAAAATCAAGCTGTGACAATTTCAACGCCTCCCCCCAAAGTTAATACGGTGGAGGAACATCCCCAGGACCTATCCTGCCATAAGGGAAGCCCTGAACCTACCTCACCCCCTATGAGCTCCCTAACATGCATCAATAACCCCTCTGATGATGAATCTTAAGGGGGTGGCGAATATATGTGTTATTGAGTTTTCAGGAGCACCAGTTGACGTAAAGGTACCTGACCAATTGAACCCGGAGAGAGTGTATTGGGCTAAGATCCCCTGTCAAACTTACCTCCAGCAAGCGTTGAGGGTCTTGAGATTATTGACACTGCCAGTGACGCTGACTATTTTATTGCCACATCTATTCAATCTACCCATAGTGTTCATACCCTGCAGTCAATTCAAGAGAGATACTCTGAAACTGCCAAAAGACTTGCCTATACTCTCCATCTAAAAGAGTTCCTCGCTCTTCCACCAACTTGTGTGGAACTTTAACTAAAGTGGAGGTTGTTGTTAATTAAATGCGGGTTAGGGCTATCCTTGATACTGGATCCCTGGTGAACGTGGTGTCAACAAGACTTAATAAAAATTAACCTTGCCTCTGACCTCGACTACACCCAGTAGTTTAGAACTTCTTATCTGGATAGCACCTGAGCTATTGGTGCCTACTCTTCTCTGCCCATTTTGTTTTTGGAAGCTCACATTATTGGCGCCAGTGATGGCCTTGGACATCAATATCTATGGTCTGCTCATCGGCACATAGTTTATGCTCGAATTTGAAGGGGTTATTAAATTTTAGAAGGGCTATCTTATCATGATTAATTATGAGGTTCCTCTGATTCTGACCAATGATGAGCTTAATAAAAAAGATTATGCTTTCACAGTTGAGCTTCCTTCTTCCGCCTTATCCCTACATTACACCACGGCAGGACGGCATACAATAATGTTGCCTCAATCAGTGGACGCCCTAGAGGGTATCCCTTTCTATGCCTCTGAAGAGGTAGTTATCAAAGCTGGTGAACAACGGGTAGTTGACACTAAGATTAACTTACAAATACCCCAAAACTTCTTATTGCACCTAATCATCATTAATGGTTTTAGCTCTATAGAGCCCGTATATTTCCAGGAGTGCTAGACCCCGCTTTTCAACGACCTATTAATATCCTTCTGAGAAAACTCACCACGAAGGACATGGTCATTAAAAGACATCAAGAGATCAGAAGAGGCCTACTGGTACCCATTGAGGACATCAAGCAAGTCTACTGCAATGGGTCTATGGCTGATATGGGCTTACCCACCGACCAGTAAATATTTACGTTGCCTACCATTCATTTCTCTGATGAGCTAACCCTAGCAGAGCTTGACAAGGTCCACACTCTACTTGAGAACTATAGCAACATCTTCTCTACCTCCAATACTAACTATGGGCACATGAAGGTTTGACTCACACTATTGAAGTTGGGGAAGTTCGCCCTATCTGCTCCAAACCCTATTGCAAATACAAAGTTAAGGAGCTACAGATGCGGACAGAGCTTAAACAACTGCATGACGCTGGGATGCTGGTGCCATCCCATAGTCCTTGGTCATCAACGCTTATACTAATGAAGAAGAAAAAAATGGAGTCCATCGCGTAGTTATGGAATACCTTAAGCTGAACAGCCTCACCAAGAAGGGCAGTTACCCCAATCCTAGTATTGATGACGCTTAAGCCCAACTCTCTGGGTCCAAGTTCTTTTCTGCCATGTACTTAGCTAGTAGGTATTGGCAGATGGACCTTTCTCCACAGGATCAGGAGAAGTGCACCCTTATCTATAGCAAGGGCTTATTTCAACCTACTTGGTTACCTCATGGGTTATGAAATGCGTTGCCACTTTTCAGCGGGCGATGGATCATATTCTTCAGGATCTCAAGCTGAGCTGTGTGATTGTTTATCTCGATGACCACAGTTTTTCCAAGACCTTCAACGAGCACCTCATGCACCTTAAAGAAGTGTTTCTTCCGTTGTTGGCATCCAGCATCAAAATAAAGCCTCCAAATGTACTTGGTTCCAAAAGAAGTTGGATTTCCTTGGGCACGCTATCTCTCAAGATGGGATTCAATCCCTCCAAGGCAAGATGGAAACGATATCTAAAATACCTACGCCCAAAACCCTTAGTGACAAGCAGGTATTTTTGGGCATTATGGGGTACTATCATCAATTTATTCCCAAGTTTGCCCGGCTCATTGAGCCCCTCATATGTCTCTTGGCTAAAAATACCCCTTTATATTTGGGTGCTGAATAAAAAGCCGCATTTGAGACTTTGAAAATTGTTGCTGCAACAAAGGCCAATCCTCCGCCACCTTGACTATGGCAAGCCCTTTATGTTGTTCACAAATGCTTCTGAATATGTTGTTGGAGTCATCTTGGCTCAATTGGATGAGCATGGGGTCGATCATACTGTGTCCTACTTCAGTGAAATGCTCTCCAAACCTGAGCGTAATTACAGCTTAACTGAGAAGGAGTGCCTGGCAGTCTTGCTTGCCATAAAGTACTTTCGCCACTTCTTATATGTGCCATCATTAAAGTAATTATGGACCACGCCTCCTTGAAGTGGTTGCAGAATATGCAATATCCCGCTTAAAGGTTGAATCACTGGTCTCTTAAGCTCCAACACTATGATATGAACATTGAGCATCGAGCTGGGACACACTATATTAATGTTGATGGGTTAATGCGGCTGCCTTTCCTTCATCTTGACAATAGCAAATCTGAGAGGTTGCATGACCTCCTAATGACTCCTGATGCGTGGGCTGATGAAGATGAACCAGCACAAAAGATTCTAGCATGGAACTCCCGCAACACAAAGGTTGAAAGTAAATAGTTATATAAGAAAGTAGGAATAAATTGGTTGCCCTATCTCTGGCCATCAGAGCATGTACGTGTCATCTTGAAGTTTTACACTATCATGGGGCATGGCGGAGTATGCAAAACCTAAACGTGGTTAAAAGAGCGGTACTACTGGGAGGACATTATGGAAACCATAACTGAAATCTTGGGTGCCTTCCTGAACTGTAAAAAACAGTCCATCTTTAAAGACCTGATATCAGTATCAACCCACAACGTCCTAACAAACTTTTCACACCATAATTTTGGATGTGGTAGGTCCTCTACCTCAAAACACCGGTGTTAATTATTACATCTTGGTCGGAAATGATCATTTTGCCAAATGGGTTGAAGCTGTTTTTCTCCCCACTCAGACTGCTAAGGCCACTGTCACCTTTCTACATCAATATATCTTTAAACGGCATGGTTGCACCCAGGTCCTCCTTTGTGATAATGGAAAAATTTTACCTCTCAAGTGGTAAAGCTCCTCGCCACCTCTATGGTAGCACTACAACTCTTCTCAACCCCCTATAACCCATTTCCAATGGTGCAGTAGAAAGAGCAAATTGAACCTTGGTCTCTACACTTCGAAAAATGGCCAACTCAGATCCTCTTCACTGTGATCTTTACTTACCCAGTGCCCTCATGCCTATCATATGAGTTATCACCGGATCCTTAAGATGTCACCATTCCATGTGTTGTTTGGCCAAGAACCTGGGTGCCTGCTTTACTAGCCAAAGATGTTTTTTCAGCTAGTACTGATCCGGATCAAGCCAAAAGAAGTTGGCGCAGCACATCATCCAGTTACAGTCTGAGGCGATGACCAATTTAACAAAAACTTTCACTATAAAGGGCCAAGTGGTCAATGAGCTCTAGCCACTACTCCTTTCCTTCCAAGTAACAGACTTGTTACTCTACTGCCACAACTTTATCATGCAATAAAGTAAAAGCTTAAGTCCATCTGGGAAGGGCCTTTTGTTATCACATATAAGCGAGGGGATGAGGATCCCACTATATCCCTTGTTTCTGGAGTAAGATCAACTGAGTGCATGGACAGTTCCTGCAACCTTATTCTCCTCTACCACTATTGAAGGGGTTAATGTCAGACAATTACAAGTCTGATGTATCAAAAAGAGTGGTTCGGAGATAAATCATGAAAAGATTGGCAAAAAACCTTGGTCAATTCCCGGTGGAACCCCTCTAATTGGGTAACACTTTTACTAGTACTTCTCTAAAAAACCTCAAGTTATGGAAGTCAAATTGCACCAACTATGAAGAGAAAACAGAGTCTATTGGAGGCTCCTCTGGACACTTCTAATCTATTAAACCCTACACTACAGAGATTGGCCCTTTTATAGGGTTGGAGGGGGTCCAGCAAGATGAAAAATTTTCCCGCCCACTTATTGGGTAAAGTATCAAACCTTTACTGCACGGATTTATCCTACTGCCCTCCAATGGCCATCCCGTCAAAGCAAAGTGAGTCTCCAGAGCTCTGATAGATCAAATCCCAATATTTCCTAATTCAGATGCGCTTATCTTTATAATAAATTTTTCGACCAACTCACTTTGAGCCTCAAGGAGATTTAGATACTAATCATCCTAATAATGAGAGGGTTTACTTTTGTCCCCCCTCACAGCATAAAATATAAAACAAATATAATCCAACTTTTTAGTTTATTAGGCTTTTTTATTTTTAATATAAGTGGTAAGAAAAAACCCCTGAAGCAATTATTCTGGAAGGAGAAAGTACTACTTCTCCTGCATTATTTATTATTGGAAATTTAGTTGAACGCACCAGTGACCACAAAAATAACTTAAAATCCAACAAGGGGCTAGACTCTCTTTCTTTGAGACAGCATGTCCAAGAAAGTCCAATTCCTTTTAGCAAAAGATGCATTTCTAAAGGTTTCACCTTAATGTTAGAATCATAAAGGCGTTGAAATTTTCTTTAAGATGAGAAGATGTCTGATAAAGATATAAAAAAACCATGATGTCATCAAGATATACTATCACATCTCTTTGCTCAAGATCATGTAGGATATGATCCATTGCTCTTTGGAATGATGCGGGCGCATTGCACAACCCTTGAGTAGTCAAGTGGGCTAAAATAATTCTTCACTGCAGATAAAAACACATTTCTTATGATCTTAAAAGGAAAGATTTATTTTCCAATATCCGTTGGCTGAGTCAATAGTGAAATTAATTGAAAACAGAGAGTTGTGCAAGAGTATCATTAATGTGAGGGATAAGATAACTGTCCTTTTTATGTGAGGTTGCTCAATATTTTGGTATTCCATAACTACTCAATGACCTCCATTTTCTTTTTAGTAAGCAAATATGGGACGACCAAGGGTTTTCAGAAGCTACTAGTAGTCCAGCATCCATTAGTTGCTTGAGCTTGGTCCTCAATTGTTGCTCCTTACCCTTTGATTTGCAATAAGGTTTGGACTGGAGTGTAATAGCATCATCAACATCAATTGTGTGGCTATAACTTTGATGTGCCCATAGTCAGTATCAGATTTTGAAAAAATATCACTGTAGGCTTCTAATAAGGAGTGATCTTTTTCAGACTCATACAGGATTAGTTCATCTGAAATGTGAACGTTAGGCAAAGTACATAATAATTTGTCAGTAGGTAAGCCCATCTCTAACATAGAACCAATAAAATGAATTTTTTAATATCTATGATTGGGATCAGCACACCATTTTCTATCTCCTAATGTTTTTTCACAATAATTTCCTTATTAGTGAGGTTCCTAATAGGATATTATTGATCGCTGGTAAGCATGATTTAATATACTAGGCAATACTCAAGGCTATAAAATACTAGCTCCAATAATGCTTTTTATGCATAACAAGAAGTGTCATGGTATTGTTAATGGTATTCTTGGCATTAATTATACCATTATTCACCATGCTTGATTACTATCTTCAGAGGCAAAAAGGAATACCATCCAAAGCGTCCACTTAATCTGGCAGTTTCTTTATTTTTCACTCGACGTTGTGTAATGCAAATACAATGCAGAATAAGGGTACTCAACCAGACAAACAAATTTTTATGGGATCTTTATTGTTTAATACTAGAGATACATCATGATTGAGCAAGGAGAGAAAACCCTCTTTAATTTTGATGATACCGTCAAACTCAAACGTGAACTGAGTGCCAATTAGCATACCATATATACTGTTATTTAAGGCCACAGCGGGTGCCAATAGCATGAGCTCTCAATTTGAATGAGTAAGGAGGAGTACGCCACAATAGCGTGAGTACAGTTTAGACTCAGAGTACCATACTCTCAGAGTATTCCAAGTCAGGGGCCAGCTTAATATTCTTAAAAAACTTTGAGATATGACATTGTTAGGGGATCCAGTGTCAAAGATGGCCATAACCCATAATTACTGAATGACAACCTCTACCTTGGCTATAGTACCACCAAAGTTAGAAGAGAGCCAAGACTCAATAATAAGGAAAGTGGTGTTAAGTTTTTGAGCTGTCTATAGATATTTCTCATTTATAGATTGCAAGGTATGAACATGCTTGATATTTTGGCTTAACAAGGCAATGACTGATCAGCATCACCAGCAGTATCAATTACTTCAGGACACCCCAAAACATGAATAAGGTAAGTTTCATAAGGCATTATGGCTTCATCTAATCCTTCAGCGTTTAGCCATTCTGGAATTTTGGCTTCAGATGGCGCTCCTAAGACATAATATCCAACATCCTTATAACCCCCTTCCAAATTCTTCATAAGGATTATCTGTATATTCAATGATATCAAGAGAGTGTCTGTAACTCTCCTGTTCCCAGTGAGGTGGTGTACGGTGCACAGCCACAACTCCATGGAACTAATCGTCAGTATTAAGGTGAGAGTAGCCCCACAGAAGGTGCTAGAGCTATAAATAACAAAGGATAATGGTGTGCAACCAGTATTCTCTAATATGTAGCGAACAATCAACAAGACTTGGGTGGTCCCCAAAGGGGTGTCCATATCCAAGCTGTGGTCAGGGCTATAGTGCTCTAGTGCCTTGGTCTTGAGAGAACCAGGGAGTCACAGAGGTGCCCCTGATGCGGTTGTAGATTTAGTGCAGATAGCAGGCTAACTTTGCTAGAGATCTCTTTGATGAGGTCCGTGCACAGGTTTGTCCAAGTTAAAATAAGAAAAAATGTAAATTAATGAGGGGTTTTATTTAAAGAGAATACAACCAATGAGAAAGGTTGGTCTTAAAGTATAATATCTAGAAATTTCATGGAAATCAATTGATCAATGGAAGTGGTGCTAAGCCCAGCCGTAACATTAAGTACATGCTTCCATAGGGCAGGGTGCTATAGCTAGTAACTGACTAAACTTGGGATATCAATTGAAGGCAAGGCTGTACCAAGTTGAAAAATTTCAAAAACTGAATGAGTTTAAAAATCCCGTTTTTTTATCAATCAAACTAAACCTTCATTGTTAGTAAGGTATCTAGTCCATTTTAACACGAAGCTGTAACATGGGGCTGGGCATTATGCACTTCACCTGGACCAACCTGGGCATATCTGGCCTGCACTCAGCGTTGGTCCAAGATGTTCTTTAGGTCAGGAAGGTCCTGAAACGTGACCTTTTGGGCCTCCTGACGCCCAGCCTTGTCTTTGCTGTTGGTGCCCTCAAATTAAGTCATGTAAACATGAAAAATGAGCCTTAGAAGAGGGGTTGGAGTCAGGCATGTCAGATTCATCAGAAATAGGTGTGCCTGTCCCTATGGTAACAAATATTTTCCTTATTAATTAGTGCCATCTCTTTTTTTAAAATACACAGAGTCAATATGCCTGACCTTGTTAAATTAGGTGCACTTGGGGCATTCAGTTTGCTTCAACTCTAGCTTTTGATCCTAAACGGTCAAGACTTGGTGTTTTGCACATCTCCTTGGTAGTCTCAAGTTTATGGAAATCAACATCAAGAAGAGCCTCTTTGATATCATAAACATTCTGGATGTAACAATCCACTAAAAATGATTTGCATCGCCAAAGGTTTGAAAAGCCAACCAGTCAGGATGGCAGCGATGGAGTCATTAAGAATATATCTTAGAGGTTAGAAGCATATGAGAGTCAATGTAGAGCTGATCAGTGAAGGCGACAACCAATTATCCCTTCTGCATGCTGATGCGTATAAAGGCTGTTTTTATTCTTAAACTCTGCCTTGAGCCAAACTCTTCAAAAGAACTTTCTTACCCTCCGCCAGATACTAGGGGTATCCATGTGAGGAGCTATAACTTCTTGGGACATATGACTTAGGCAGGAGAGGATGTTCTTGACTTTCTGTTGATTGGTCGCCCTTCCATAGCAGATTCATAAACGTATAGAAACAAAGTAATGCTACTCTCGCCAGGGGTAAGCTTGTCTTTAAAAGTAGGTTAAAAGGGACGAGGTCACTCCCACTGAGGGCATGGACAGCAGGAGCATTGTGTCCCATATTCTCTGAGCGAATGTACATCTGGTCAAAGGAATGGGTAATCCAATTAATTTGCTCATGAATAGCGTCAAGCCTGGTCCCTTGCTTCAGGCGGCTTTCAAGAGGTGGATTCACTTAAAGTCATTCTAGCTTCAATTGCGAGTTTGTAAGTCATAATTTATTTTAACCCAGCTTCCAATTATCTTAACTTTAGATTTAAGGTTATATAAGAAAAACTTAAGTTTTGATGATCAGCTTCCACTGCTCTGTCACGCTTTTGAATATACTCATTCATTTTCTTACACCCCTCATCGTCATGCAGGTGTGATCTTTTTAAAAGCAGTTCAGCTTGACCTCTTTGTAATAATTCTCAACTTGAGACAACCAAGAGTATAAATCTTAAAATGATCAGATCCTTCAGGAGTGTACCTGACACCCTGAACTTCCTTCTTATATTTGTTAAACTGTCAAGCCAAATACTTGGCATTTTTGAGAGATGGCTTCTCGTTTAACTATTTTTTCATTGAGCGATAATGGCTTCAAAAGTGGTAGAGGACCCATAATACCCTTGTGAGAGAACCCTTTTGAGCCCCAATGCGAGATATGGCTTGGGTTAATTGTTGTTATAGATCAGCTATTATTTATCCATTATCCTTCTGAGAAGTAAACTCTTGAGACAACAGCTCACTGTGAGTTCACTCCTTATGTTTCATAAGCTCCTGTGAAGAGTCTTCTTAGCAGATAGCGAGTCTTAATGGTGGACACATCCAATTATTCATGTAAGGTCATCATGGCCTCTTTTACATACCTCACTACTTAAGTATCAATCATTCTAATTCGCTCGTGTAGCTGAAATAATTCAATGTGCGTTTTCTTCAGATTCATATCTCACCTTTCCTACATAACTAGAGGCCAATTTATAAAGATAATCATAAGATGGTCTCAAAGTATCATGATTTACCAGATGGCGTTGCAGTTCTTCATGATGTACTCCCGGCGGGTGGATCATGTGAAACATAGCGTTGTGAGCAAACATTTCTATGTAACTAGTCAAAATTATGAGTTGACTGTAAGTGTATGAAGGGTTCTGGTTTCAAGAGGAAAATCAGGCGATTTTACACCAAGGAACTTCTCTAATGGGTATGATATCCTCAGGATTCAGTATTCAATGAGTCAGGTCTCTAATCACTTCAGTAGCAGGCCAGGTAATCCGTTGAGACTCTAGTATAATCACGCGGTCAAATTAGTCATCTTCAAAGATAATGGTAGGAGGGCTATCCATCTCGTCGTCCTCTTCACCATCCCCATTTTCTTATCCATCTATTTATGCTAGCAATGGGAGTGTTTTCCATCTTGATTGCAAAAATAAATTGTGGTACACAGGGTCCCCTGAAGTGAGAGCCACTTGTTGAAATCCTGGCTAGTAGCTGTTTACAGGTGCTTGGCTTCAGGATCTCAACCATATAACAGATCCAGGAGTACTAAAAAACCTCATTAGCTGTTCAGAAATTTAGGACTATAAAATAGACCACAAATAGGCTTTAAGTTTAATAATTAAGATGAGCATGATAATTGATACTTTATTTAATAGGAATTTGGGGTTTTTATACCTCCTTTTTAAAAGAAAATCATATTCTTTGTCTGGGTCAAGACTATGGTCATGCAATAATTTCATATAAAGAAATTTAGATTAATTTTATGGCCCACAAAGGTGGCCAGGCTTTAAAAGTTTGTTCCCATGGCGATTCTTGGAATGCTATATGGGAATTAATGCGTCAACAAGATTTCAGATATGCTCATTTGATTTGTTGATATTTGTGTGCATTCAATTAATCTGGGGTCAAGACTCATATTGATTGTCGCTACAATTTTGATCCTTATTTCTTATTCCATGTGATGCGTCTTTAATCCAAAGTGAAGCGTTTATGATCAAGAGGAACAGTTTTAGCTAAATAAAAATCAGCCTTTCAGAATTTTTCAAAATCATTTTCAGTCCAGTAGGCTCAGTTTAGGTGACTGGTCAACAGCATGCATGACGAATCCATGCAAAATGACTTAGAATTCTAAACAATCACCCACCATGAAAATAATCTCATGTTAGTCAATTAAAAGATTTCTTAGTTCTTAATTGGTGAAAAAATATTTTACCCTTTGGAACCCCCACCAGGTCTATAAAAGAGAGTTTTTTCTCTTAGCTGATAACATTAAATTTAAATTTATTGCAAGCAAGCTTCCCTGTCAGTTAGTTTATTATTCCAAGGTTTTAAATGGACCTTATTAAATCTATTAAAGCATTCTGACTGAGGGTTGGATTAAAATATTTGTCCTATAGTATATAATTTGCTGAGAATTAGACTCAAATTTTGTAGTATTAAATAAAATATTTGACCCTTGACCATTTTTTCCACTAGTCAAACATCCTATTATCCAGCACACATCATGAAGTATCTTAAACTCAGATGTGTGATCATATATATCTAAATGGCATAAAGGTGTTTTTGAAACCTTTACCAATTAACTAGACAACCTCAAGTCAGTTTTACAACGGCTGAGAGAGAACCACATCATACTGAAGCTTGTGAAGTGCATCTTTTTCAAGCAGGATTTGGAATTTTAGGACATGCCATATTGAGGAAGAATTCAACCCTTATATAATAAGTTGGAGCAATCTCCAAGATGCCTGATAAAAAACCTATGAGAAATACAGGTATTCTTAGGAATGATAGGATATCACCATTATTATCCTCAATTTTGATCAATTTCCTGATCCTCTTATCTGAAAAGAGCCAAAAACACCCCTTTAATAGGGGTAATAGAGCAAAAACTGTATTAGAGTCAATGAAGAGTTTTTTAATAAAGTACCTGTATTATGACATACAGACTATGTGAAGCCCTTCACCCTGTTTACCAATGCTTTAACTTAGCCTTAGGAGCCATCCTTTCTCATCTGGATGAGAACAGAATTGAACACTCGGTTTCTTATTTTTAGCAAAATGCTTTCCAAAGCTGAGTAACATTATAGCGTCACTAGAAAGATGCATAACATTTCTCCTGACTGTAAAACATATTCAGTCCTTGTTGTATGTTACGAACTTTACAGCTGTGACAGACCACGCATCTTTAGATGGCTGCAAACCATGAAAGATCCAACAAGAAGATTAGCCCAATAGGCTTTCAAACGTCAGAACTATAACATGACTAACTTCCCATAAGCTGGAAAGAAGCATATGAACATAGATGGACTTATAAGGTTGCCCCTAATATATTTAGATAATAATAAATATGAATTATTACAAAACCTATTATAAAGCCAGACTTTTAGGAGGATGTGTATGAGCCAGTTTAGAAGAGGCTCAAATGGCATGCTAAAAACATGAAGGTAATTAAAGGATTACTCTACAAAAAAGCCAGAATATCTTGTCTACCAACTTGTGATTTCATAATCGTTAACAGTTATATTGGAAGCCCACATTACCTTAAACATGGAAGAGACAAAAAAACTTACAGATGGATTAAGTATGGCTACTAAATGGAAGGAATACTGAGATTAGTAGTGGAAGTCTTAGATGCTTGCATCAATTGTAAAAAGCAGATGTCACATAAGACCAAATGCATATATCAGTACATGACTCCTCAGCAGACATTTAACACCATCAGTTTAGACGTCATAGGTCATTACCTAAGTCACTGGAGGGAATTGATACATCCTTGTTGGGATTGATCATTTCATAAAGTGGGTCAAAGCAATTTCCATTCCCGCACATACCGCTAAAGCTATCACTAATTTTTAGTATTAAAATATATTTACTAAAAAGGCTCCCCGCAGTAGTACTATGAAACAATGGGAAGAACTTTAATTCAAAAGTTTTAAGAATTTTAGCTACAAGCATGAGAACTCAGCAACAATTCTCAGCGCCTTACAACCCTTAAACTAAAAGGAATGTAGAAAGAGTGAATGGGACATGAGTCTCAATATTACTCAAAATTCCACTACCAATCCATTTCACTGGGACCAATATCTTTCAAGTGAATTGATGGCTTACTGGATAAGTATTTATTTGATTATCAAAATGTCTCCTTTAAAGGCCTTATATGATTTAGAACCCAGAATCCCAGCTTTATTAGCTTGTGGAGTTACCAATGAGCATACTGAAGAGCTTGAGAAAGCACTAAGATGATGAGCCCAAAATTTTAACCAATTACAATCTGAGGTGGTGACAAATATAGTCATGGTATTTACAATAGAAGGTCAAGAAGCAAATTCACCCCGCCAACCTTTACCCATCTTTATAGTTTTCAGACTCAGTCCTATGTTACCACAGTAAAATAGTACCCTGAGGAGGGAAATTGAATTCCATCTGGGATGGGCCTATACTATAACTTATAAATGCGGAGACAAATACTCAATCAGTCCTTAGAAACTGGAGTAATAATAAACTGCGTACATAGCCAATTATTTCTTCAATACTCACCTGTCAATATTCTTGAAAGGTGATGCTGGATATCCTGATATTGGACATGATAGGAAGATTATTGACCATTTGACTCCATGTTAAATTTTTGTGAGCCGTTTACTCTTTTCTGATAGTAGCTCACTTCAGCTCCCTTGATTAACTGCAAATATTCTTTGTTTATGCGTTGTATAAATTGTTAATAATTTATTGATGGGCAGTAGTATGAGGACTATTACTCAAGGTAAGCTTCTTCTAGCAAGATGATTATTAGGTTCAACACTAAACGGTGTTTGTCCTAATCTTGAAATCTTATGGAATTTTATTTGAGACTTCTTCCCACTTCTGTAGAAATTAACCTAGGATTAGGTTCAGAGGTTTTTCTCTTTTTTTAAAAATCCTAACCTAGGATTAGGTTCAGTGATTCTTCTTCCTTCTCATCACGCAAAGTTCAGAGAGATAACAATAAGATAGACAAAGGATTTTTTTTACCTTTCTAACTCTAGTCTTAAGAGCAAAAAGTATAAACTAATAAGCATTTAATCTTTAATTATCTGCTTTGTTTAGAAGAAATAAAAAGGAAGTTTATGAGGGAATTTGGCGCAAACTCTTCTGTTGACGCCCAAATTGAAAATGCTAGCCATTGCCAATAAATTGACCCTCCAAGGTCGCATGAAACAATACTCTTCCACATTGGTTTTAGTGAATTCTCCTGATGACTTCAATGCGACCTCTTCTGAGTTGAAACAATAAACGTGTCTTAAAGCCTTTGCTCAACCCATTAGGTCACACTTATTGGGTTAGCAACCTGCTTAGGTAATGTGACTTTTACCCATAAACAGCAGGTTGTGTTCCCTAAAATATTAATTTCATGTTGCTTTATTACACCTGTTAGACAATGCAGGTTTGATTTTGTAAAAAGAGTGTTTTGAGAAAAACGACGGATATCCCACAAAAAACCCTGGTCAAATCTCTGTGGAATCCCTCAAACTGGGAACCTTCTACTCCCACTCCTTGTCCAAATAGCCCTACTGTGGGTAGTCAGGTTACGCTGAACTTACAGAAGAATTGGGGGAGACATTTGGAGAGCCCATCAATTGAATGGTTTAACTATTAAATCCTTGTCCATGGGTTTGTCTTGCTAGCTATTGACCCACCATTGGCCCTTGCATTGAAGCGAGGTGAATCTAGAGAGCACTGATAGGTCAAACACCCATATTTCCTAATCAGGATCGAAGCTAATAATGAATTTTACACCCATATCGCTTTGGGCCTCGAGTTACTCTAAATACTAAGCAGTAAGATCATTATAGGGTTCGCTTTTGATCCCCACGCCGCCATTAATAAAAACTAATAACTATATAAACTTTTTAGTATAAATTATAAGTGGTATTAAGTCATTTTAGTGGTATAAAAACCCCTTTGAATTTTATTTTGGCAGCTGAGATTAATACTTCTCCTGAAATTTTGTTGAAATCAGGGCTAAACTGAACCTGTGAGAAAAACACCATAACCTAGTTCTAATAAGTGGTGCTCACTACAGGGGGCTGTACACCACATATATTTTCAAAAAAAAACAATGGAGGTTGGTGTGAAAAGTGACCCTCTCACCCTCCCCACTGCCTCTCTACCCCGGCTAGCTTCTTTACAGCAACAGTTAGCCAGTGCTTTGTCACATCTCAAAACACTTGAGAAGCACTCTTCTCAAGGCCCTCATGGGGCCTTCTGTATTCTTCATAAACCACCCTTAAAGATAAGTTTACCCCAGGAGAGGGTAGCATTGCCTCTTATCTGTTCGTTTATGAATTAGTGATGGAAGGAACAATTGACCATCAGAAGATAAATACATCCTACCCTGCATGAGTCGTATAGTTCAATAAATAATGATTTTTAAAATAGTCAACCTCAGCACCTGGGCGGAGGTTAAACAAGAGCTTATTGAAAATTTTGCGCCATGCAGAGTTTAAAGAGGAAGAAGCAGACCTTTATGTTCCTCAGCATGAAAAGGGGAGAATTACTCATCACTTTTGTTGATCAATTTTATAGTGAATCTCAGCCCTTGGTGCTCGCAAAAATGCTACATCTTGATGCTGCTCTTGCGACCATTCTAACTGGCTTAACTTCTCATCACATTATAGCCTGGAATCCTATCTCTGTTAAAAGTCACCTCCAGATTATCTGTGATATCAAGGAGGCTCTGCTAGAGGTTGTAGATATTTATAACGCTGAAGCTACTTCTGGCATTGGGTCAACCCTCAGGTTCTAACCTTTGAGGAATTTTCAACTGAAGCCCCACCAAAGGAGGCTATGTTGATCCCTAGGTTCCCCTATGCTGGTTACCACCCTGAGGCCAGCACCCGTGTGCAGCTCAAACTTGATCTTTCTCCACTCTGCAAACTTGAGGTTTCTAAGTTAGCAAATCAGTATGCATTATCATCAATGGGCAGCGTTCCCTACCCCCACCTTGCCGCCAAGATCATCTTTTGCCATCCAAAGAGCCTCCTAAGTGGTTAGAAAGCCTGCTTCTAAGCCTAAACCCCTCTCTTGGGAGATATTCACTCCACTAATAATGGGTTCAAAGACCAGGTCGCTAAAGTTAAACCGCCTGTTTCCCCAAGGCACACAGCCGCTGATCAGCTCAAAGCTGGCCTAGTTAAAGCATCCACCTCCACGACGCTATCTCCCTTGATCTTTCCTCCAGTTAACTCTAGTACAAAACATGTAGCCATGTGGCAGCACAAATCCCCTACCTCTGAAGCTCTAAAATTGAGTTCAGACAATTTCAGCGCCTCCCCCAAAAGTTAATAGGGTTAAAGAACCCCAGGACCTATCCTGTCATAAGGGAAGCCCTTTACCTACCTCAAACCTATGGGCTCCCTGACATGCATTGATAACCCCTCCAATGACGAATCTAAAGGGGGTTGTGAAGATGTGTGTCATTGTGTTTTAGGAGCCCCAGGTGAAGGGGAGGTAACTGAAAGGTTGAACCCTGAGAGAGTGGATATGGCTAGGATACCTCACAGAACTTACCTTCATTATGTGCTGAGGGGTCTGGAGGGTATTATAACTTCTATTGACGCTGACCAGCTCATTACCTTGTTAATCCAATCTACCCAGAGTGTTCACACCCTGAAGTCTATCCAGGAGAGATTTCCTGAGACTGACAAAAGATATTATTCCACTCTCTGACTAAAGGAGGTTTTAGCTCTTCCCCACAGCTTGGGTGAAACCTTAACAAAAGTGAAGGTTGTCTTTAATTAGAACAGGCCACAGATATCCTTGTCACTGGATCCCCTGTGAATGTTGCGTAAACAAAACTCATCAAAAAATTAAGATGACCCCTGACCTCGACTACAACCAAGAGTTTGGTAATGCTGGTCCCTCCAACACATGTGCTATTGGGGCATACTCTTCATTATCCATCTAATTTAGGAAACTTATCTTGTCAGCCCCCACAGTTGCCTTGGCTAACAATACCTATGATATACTAATCGGTACACAGTTTATGCTGGAATATGAAAGGATTAATAGTTTGAAACAGGTCTTTCTCTCCCTGCCTAACTACGAGGTCACTTTAATTATGACCAACAATGAGCTTAACAAAAAGCAGCAAGCTTTTACAGTGGAATAACCCTCCTCTGCCTTATCTCTGCACTACACCACGGCGGAACAATTACATAATGTTGCTTCCATCAATGGATGCTCTAGAGGGTATCCTTTTCTATGCGTTTGAAGAGGTAGTAATAAAGTTGGGTGAATGAAAGGGTAATTGACACGAAGATTACCATACAAATACCCCACAATTGTCTATTGCACCTAATCAGCATTGAAAGTATTAGCCCTCTTGAGCCTAGAGTCTTGCTAGGTGTGATAGACACAGCCTATATGCGATTAATCATTCTCCTGTTGTGTAACCTCACCAAGAAGGGATGGTCGTTAAGAAGCATCAGGAGCTCGGAAGAAGCCTGATGTTTTTTAATGAGGATAATAAGCACGTTCACTATAATAAGTAAATAGCTGATATGAGCTTACTTGTGGACCAATTGCTATGCACTCTACCTAATGTTCATATTTCTGATGAACTAACCCCCGCTGATCTTGACAAGGTTCACACTCATTGGAGTACTATAGCGACATATATTCTAACACTGATACTGACTATGGGCACATGAAGGGTTGATGCATACCATTGACGTTGGGATTCTCATCCCATCTGATCTAAAACATACCATAAATCAAAAGTTGAGGAGCTACAGATGCAGACGGAGCTAAAACTGTTGTTGGACGCTGGGTTACTTGTGCCATCCCAAAGCCCTTGATCGTCCCCTCTTCTACTGGTAAAGAACAAAAACGGAGGTCATCAGGCATTTATGGACTACTGTAAACTGAACAACCTCACCATGAAGGATAGCTATCCTATCCCCAACATTGAAGACGCCCTAGCCCAATTCTCCAGCTCTAACTTCTTTTCCACAATGAAACTGCTAGCGGTTATTGTCAAATGGACCTCTTTCCCCTAGATCAGGAGAATGCGCTCTTATTTGCAGTGAAGGCCTCTTCCAGATTACCCAACTACCTCAAGGGTTATCAAAACGCCCTTTGCAACTTTACAGCGAGCCATGGACCATATCTTGAAGGACCTGAAGTTAAGTTGCATCATTGTTTATCTTAAGAACATCATGGTGTTCTCAAAGACCTTCAAAGAACATTTTGCTCACTTGAAGGCAGTTTAGCGCCTACGTGAGCCCAACATAATTTAAAGCTTTTCAAGTGCACATTTTTCCAGAGGAAATTAGATTTCTTTGGACACGCCATTTTACATGATGGTATTAAACCCCTTTAAGACAAGGTTTATATTAAAAATGCCTGCTCCCAAAACCCCTCTTGATATCCAGGTATTTTTGGGTATGATGGGGTATTACCACCAATATATCCCCAAGTTCGCCCCACTAAGTGAGGCTCTTGTCCAGCTACTGGCTAAGATTGTCACTTTTTTTCATTGGGGAGATTAATAACAGTCCGCCTTTGAGACACTAAAGCAGGTGTTTCAAAAGCGTCCAATTCTGCACCACCCTGATTACGGTAAACCTTGTTCTCTTGTTTACTAATGCTTCCAACTATGCTGTTGGGGACATTCTGGCTCAATTGGATGCTAATGGCATAGAAAAACCCGTCTCCTTCTTAGAAAGACGTTATTCAAGGCTTACCAATTACAGTGTCACAGAGAAGGAGTGCCTCGCAGCCCTGCTGTCTGTAAAATATTACCACCCTTTTTTATATGTAAATTCCTTCACTGTTGTCACTGACCACGCCTCCCTGAAGTGGTTATAAAATATGAAGGATCCCACTGGGAGGTTGCTCGCTGGGCTTTAAAGCTCCACTACAATATGAAGATTGAGCACCGAGATGGAACCCGCCATATGAACGTTGATGGTTTGACTTGGCTGATTATCTTTCACCTGATAATATTGAAGCTTAGAAGATGCACGACCCCCTTATGACCCACAAATCCTAGGAAAATGAGGATGAACCCATCAGGGAAACATTAGCTTGACACTCCCGCAACACCAAGGTGGAAAACGGGATGTTGTTTATGAAAGTAGGGATGAATTGGTTGCCCTAAGTCAAACCTATCAAGTGAATCCCCGTGATCATGGAGGTCCATTCTATTCTTGGGGCACAGTGGAGTGCGTAAAACTTATGAGTGTGTGAAGGATAAGTACTACTGGGAGGGAATCATGGATACTATCATATAAGTGCTGGACGCTTGCCTAACCTGTAAGAAGCAATCCAGCTACAAACCCAAGTATCAATACTAACCCACCACGCCTCAACAATCGTTTTATACAATAAGTTTAGACGTGGTAGGTCCACTACCTCAGACTACCACCAGAAATTGCTATATCCTGGTATGTATTTATCACTTTACCAAATGTGTTAAAGCGGTTGCTCTTCCTGAACAGACCTCAAAAGCCACTGCCACCTTCCTCCATTAACATATTCTCACCTTTCATGGCTGTTTCAGGTCCTACTTTGTGACAATGGGAAGAGTTTCACCTCTCAGATTGTAAAGCTTTTAGCTACTTCCATGGGGACGCAGAAACTTTTCTCAGCCTCCTACAACCCTTCCATGAATGGTACTGTGGAAAGAGCAAATGCAACCCTGTTTTCCATATTAAGAAAGATGGCCAGCTCAGATCCCCTACACTGGGATCAATACTTACCTAGTTCCCTCATGGCCTACTATATCAACCACTATCAAATCCTTAAGTTGTCTCCTTTTTGCATATTATATGTCAGGAACCAGGAGTACCAGACCTTATAGCCAAAGACGTCTTCTCTGGTGGACAGATAATCCTGAAAAAGCCTTGAAAAGATTTGCACAACACCATTTAACTGCCGTCTGAGGCCAAGATTAACCTAACTAAAACAGTCACCAGAGAAAGTGTGACTGTAAATGAGCATAGGAAGCCTAGCACTTCTTTTCAAGTGTCAGACTTGGCGTTGTATTACCACAATCGTATCACTCTCAGAAGTGAGAAGCTCAGGTCTATTTGGGAAGGCCCTTTGTTTGTCACATGTAAGTGAGGGGATGAGTACTCTGAAAAATCCCTTTCTACTGTAGTTAAAGTCAACGGAGTCCATGGCCAGTTATTGCGCCATTATTCTCTTTCTAAATCTCTTGAGAGAGGTGATGTTAGACAAATGCAGGTCCAATTTTGTGAGAAGAGTGTTTCAAGAGAAAAAAATGGCGGATATCCCACAAAAACACTGGTCGATTCTTAGTAGAATCCCTCAAACTGGGATAATCCTTCTACTCTTTCTCCTTTGCTAAATATCCCTAATATGAGTAGCCAGATTATGCTGAGCTTACAGCGGAATCAGGTACTTCATTTGGAGGATTCTATCATTTGATTGGTTTAAATATTGAATCCTTGCCCCACGGGTTTGTCTTGCCAGCTAGTGACCCACCATCGGCCCTTGCATTGAAGCAAGGTGAATTCTGAGAGCTCTTATAGGTCAAACATACATATTTTTGATCAGACTTTTCTCTCTCATTGCAATCACTTTTGCAACTTATTTAATTCAAGTCTGAATCTAGTTTGATAATCTCACAGAGGAGATTAGTCTGCGCCCAAGTTAGGAAGCAGTTGGGCAACTAAGGTAAGAGGCACAGGTGGTAGGCCCGCGACCTCCAACAGTCAGAAATGCCCCAGAGAAACTGGCAGAATAGAGAAAAAGTAAAAACTGGTGGTCACTATTTCCCCAGAAATCCTCGCTTGGTAGGCGCGATGTAACCAGTACATCAACACGCCAACTCCCAGCCACTTTTGTCAGTGGAATTTGGAGTCCGCGTGTTTCTGGACATCCAAAAAATGGCTTTATGGGAAAAATTTTGTGGGGATGTGCACACTTTTTTCCTGACTGCGGTGTATGTCGCACCTCACTCCATGTCATGCTGTTGGCTGGACCTCAGTTTCAAAAACAAGGAGGCAGCAGACGAAGCTGCTGCAGTGCATGTAGTGATTGACTTCCCCAATGGGCAATGGGTCATCAAAACCAAGCGCACCAGATGGACAAAATCCAACCAAATTTTCCTCACATTTGACTTTTTGCCACTACAGTCAAGCGTGCAATTCTAGATCAGCACCTGAAAGATGGTCTCACTGTATATGGCCAAATACAATCCTTTAAGATGCAACAATTTATGCTGATGCCACACCTGTGCACTGGCAAAGCCATTGCAGTTCTGATTCCAACTGAGGAGATTGCAAAGGACCTAACCCAGATCCCACACTCCACTTATATTAATATTGAAGGGCATACCACCCACCCTTTCCGGGTAACCGTAGACAGCGCACCCCCCCATCTGCACCCACTGTGACGCATTTGGCCACAAGGCACACGCATGCCTCACCAAGGAGGGCATAACATTCCAAGAGCACCCTTGGCGGCCATGGCTAGTGGAGAGGTGCACTATGAACCAACCACCAGCACCAAAGAGGCTTTCCCATGGGGAGCACAAGGCTGCTACCTACTAGTAAAGCCTATCTCCCCTCAAGAGCGAAAGAAGGCCAAACAGGCCTGCAGGGCCGCGGCCAAGGAAGCAGCCAAAGTCGCCTCCGCTATCCCACACTCCCAATGCCAGGAGGACATTGAAACCTTCGCGGTGGAAGCAACTTGGGAATCCCTCAACCAATCAGATTGGGAAGCCTATGCTGATTGGGCCACCCAATCTGAGGATCCGATGTGTGACTTGATCTCACCTGACCTTTGCAACCAAGCCCCCATTGAAACTGACTTGGTTTCCAACCTACCTGAAAAAAATTTTTTTTGACCCAAACGTTGGTGCACTGAACTCATCCGCACCGCAAAAAATTCATTCAATGCTGGGGAAACAAAAAGTGAAGGCAAAAGCCAACGTGAACCTCTCTGCTAAAATTTAACAAAACTATCAATAGTGTTGCTGCAAACACCCGCGCTGCTGTGAAGGCCCGCGGGGATCTAGAGGAGGCTGGTGGGCCCAGGTGCCCACCCCCTCACACCTAAGGTGCGATGGGGGAAGCCTTCACTTTAGGGACGTTGAATATCGCCGGACTCAAGGCCTCGCCATCCCAGGCTAAGAAACTGAGTTTTTTACAAAAAAATTTACCCGTGGACATCCTGGCCATCCAGGAATCCCACTGTCTGTGAGGTTCTGAGGACGCTTGGAAAAGCATGCTCCTCCCTTCCCTATCCTTCTGGTTGGATCACTGTGGGGTGCTAGTTCAGAAAAACAATTTTTTTAAATTTTTATCATCAGAATCCTTCCTCAATGGCTGAGTCCTCATTGTTACATTCTTGTGGGCCAAAGTGGTGCACGCTATTATCAACATTTATGCCTCTGACCTGTGCACAAGAGCATCAGGAATTTTTCTCATCAGTCAAATCCCTTCTGTTACCCCCTGACCCTTTCGTAGTTGATGACATGAACTGATGGCTAGACTCACCCACAGACCGTTGGCCTTCCTCATCCCACGCCCCCCAGGGTCACATAGAACTTCGCGTTCTAAAGGCCACCCTTGAATTATTAGACGCGCTGCTGCAGCAAGCCCCGCTGCCTGAAAACATGATGTGCCCCCACGTCCACAATGGTCTAATTAAGGTCCATGACCCACATTGACCTTATCCTCGCGCCGGCGAAATTTTGATCTCATATTTCCCACTTCCAAACAACAAAAATCAAATCCTCAACCACCGGCTGGTCTCAATAACCTACCACTTACCTGTCACAGTGGCTAAGGCCCCGCATTGGTGCATACTCTGCCCACCCAAACTTGCATCGCCAGGATTTTCCACTTGGGTGGAATCAGCAACTTTGGCAAAAGAGTTTATTACACCATTTTTCGCGGACCCAATTTCCACATGGTCAACCTATAAAGAAGATACCATCCGCCACACTCACCACCTCTCCTCCTGACACTCACGAGCTACATTGGCCATCATCTCGCGCGCTCTGGCAGAGTTGGCACACCTGGAATCCAACATCCCAGCCACAGGCTACAGCCCTGCTTGGGGCCGGAAGTGGGCAGAAGCAGCTGCCCACCTCAACGCGCTTGAAAGGCAACACAAACATCAGGTTTGTGTTCAGTACAGGGCCAAACACATTACAGAGGGCAACATGTGCACCACATATTTTTTTTAAAAAAAATCTTCACACTGCACCAGAGTGTGGCCTGCACACAGGTGCGGAGATCAGATGATTCCACCACAGATACGCCAGCCAAAGTGGCAATTGAAATACAAAAGTATTAATCTGAGTTATACTGATCCGATCCAATTCAGTTGGCCAAAGTGGCGGAATTTCTTGACAGCACTCACATCCGCACCGTTTCACAATACCCAGAATTAATGAATTTGATTACTCCAAATGAACTCTAGTCAGCCATCTGCGGTGCACCAAATCAGAAATTCCCAGGCCCAGATAGCATTTCATATGAATTCTATAAAAAGTACTTCAAATATATATCTCCACTGCTGCTTGCCTCCCTTAACCAGACCCTTCTAAATACGCACCTTCTACCAGGAGGGCAAGAGGCCTTCACCATCACTCTTCAAGAAAGGGGATAAGCTAGACCTAGCCAACTGACGCCCCATTTCTTTAACTAACATGGATACAAAAATTTTAACTAAAATCATGGCTAACCGTTTAGGGATTGTAGCATCTGCCACCATCTCCCCAGAACAATTCAGTTTCATACCCAGAAGGTCGATTTGGGACAACGTGCACTTTGTGGCTAACGCATGCCAGTCCACAGCCTCTGGGGCACTTTTATTTTTGTACCAACAGAAGGCCTATGATAGAGTAAACTGGAAATACCTCAGGGCCTGCCTCCATCATTTCCGCTTGCCCCCTCGCTTCATCAACTGGGTAATGCTGCTCATGAAATCTGCAACAATGGCAGTGCGTGGCCCTGGCTTCCTAACGGAAGTAGTCCGCCCTCAAAGGGGCTTGCGACAAGGGGACCCCCTTAGCCCACTCTTATACAACTTCAGCCTTGACCCACTACTTCAAAACGTGAATGCCCACCTCACTGGGGTCCATGTACCTGGCCAAGCCCCAGTCAAGATAATGACATTTGCAGATGACTGTGTGGTCAGGGTGTCCAATAATAAAGATGCATGCGCGATTGAAGCTCTCATCCAGGAATATTTCTGGGTAAGTAATGCTGCTCTGAATGCTTCCAAAACCAAAATCATCCTCCTTGGTCGGTATCAAACCCGCTGGGCCCCAGCGATCAGTGCCCAGCCTGGCCCATCTGCTCGCACATGTGCTCGCCTTCCCTGCTCACCCCACACCGCCCCACTTGTGCCCCCCTTCCTACCACGCCCTACCATAGGGCCTGTCCGCCATCTGGGCGTGTGGGTGGAGGCAGGAGGGTATGCCTCACAGTAATGGAAAGTCATATTCTAGACAATGTGATGAAGCGCATCACCTCCCTTAGAGCCCACCCTACTTCCCTTACTGGCAGGGTTGTTTTAGCCAACTTTATGCTCCTCTCCAAAGTCTGGTTCAGAGCCCACGCCATCGCCTTCTCCCCAGGTTTTTCAAATCTATGTATGCCCTTCTTCAAGGGTGGCTTTGGTCAGGCTGCCTTCCACCGGTGCGGCTAGAGGTCATGTTTGGCCCTCGTCATCATGGTGGCATGGGCCTGTTCAACTTTAAAGCACATGCTGCCAAGATCCTGGGCACCTGGATTGCAGCCTTCACCGCCCCAACGCTCCCCTCCCAACACTGGTCCTGCGCAGCCCACTTCAACATTTCCGCGCCCTGGGCCTTAATAATCCATTGAACCCTCACTCCTTGATGAAATACCTAGCTTCCCACCCATTGGCCTCAGGTCCTCATGGTACTAAAACCCACTACAAATGAATCCTCCTCTCCATGCGGAGCGCTGAGTGGAGAATTCGTATTAGTGGACACACAGCACAGAGAGGCCGCCCCTCTCCTCAGTTCTCACAGGAGGTACAGGGGCTACCCAATCAAGATGGCTTGTTCCCCACACGGCCCCATGTCCTATCCAGGGTGGACTACCTGGACATGATGGACATCCCTTATTCCATTGAGACGCAGAAGACTATTTGGAAATACGCACACCAACCTCTGTTGCAGCCTCAAATCCGTTCACATGTGTGGTGCTGCCTGAGGCGGGTGTACCATATGGCTGAACGCTCTAACACTTTACTCTATCCTGCGTCATGTGTGGCCAGTATGGAATGCTGTTCCACCGCCTGGAGCGGTGCCCTACCTCTAAAGTGATATGGCGCGAAGTTCAACGTCTGCTTGACCAGGATCAAACACATCCCTTCAGTCTGTCAAGAGATATGTTTGCTATATCCATGGTATCTTCCCTTCCACCCTCCCTCCATGCTCTGGTGGTCGCAATCACCATGTGGACTATCTACACGATTATCTTGGATGCCATCGCAGGCTTCACCCCCACCCTCCCAGAAGCTGTCCACAGATTCTGGTCCCATTTGGTGGACCACTTTCAGGCGTGGATGTTTGGGTACCTCCCACCATGTCGCTGACAGCTGGTCTTCTCCTGGTTCCCAGTTTGGTTCATCAAATTGGACCCTTTCCTCCACACATGTTCAATTGTGGCTATGGTCCCTTCACACGTTCTCTCCCCCTCCCCATAGTGGCGTTCCCGCTGGCAACAAGAGATAGCATTGCTTCTCTGGGGTGCCTTCCCTATTACTAAGTTTCATTGTCTTTTGGGTCAATATTCGGATGTGTCCATCTCCTGGTCAGCCTTCCTTGCAATAAATTAAAAATACATATTTTTAATCAGGCTTGAAGCTAAAAATGAATTTTATGCTTATCTCGTTTTGGGCTCAAGTTACTTTAAATATTAAGCAGTGATTTTGTAATAGGGTTTTCTTTTGATCCCCTTGCCGCCAGTTATAAAAACTTATAAATACCCATGCTTTGCTTATAAATTATAAGTAGTATAAAGTTAATTTGTTTGTATAAAAACACCTTTAAATTTTATTTTGGCATTCCTTGAATAATACTTATCCTGCAAATTTTGTTAAAATCAGGGCTAAAAAGCACCTGTGAGCAAATACCATACCCTGATTCCAACTGAGGTGGCATCACTCACCTAGTAACACATAAACCCCTTAGTTAATTAGTGACTAAACCTGATTGACTACTACAAGTTATATTAAGTTATAATATTAAAATAGAAAACTAATCAATTTTTTATTATCTGAGATCACCCTCATTGAAACATTAGTGATCTGCTGAATCAAAACTTGGCAAATTTACTAAATATTTGCTAGGAATTTTTCTCCAAACAATAGTACCATATGTAATCAATAAGTCTCACATCCACTAGCAGGTTTCGTCTCCCAGTGGACAAGCAGATTTATTATAGTTGATTAATTTGGGAAATGTGGGAATATCAAAATCTTAACATTCTCACAATTAAATTGACTCCAAAACTAAGAAAGGGGTTAAAGGAGCTACCACAATTAATTACCTGGAATAATTGCTAGTTGGTACAATCAAATCAACCCTGTGAAAATTCTGTTAGATTAATTTAAGCCTAAAATACTACAAGGTGAAGTCCTGCTTAATTGAAAGAAGGACTATTAGTAGATCAGCTGACAACTACTCAGTGGTGACACTCAATGCAATAAATTACGATGAACCTAAAACAGGATAAAAATCAAGAAGCTGAAAAATGGTTAGCCTAAGTGACCCCCAGTCTCATCCAACTTGGGCATTCAAATCACAATCTTGCCCTATCAAAAATGTGATACAAAGGCATTATACCTTCCATAATGCATCTCCTGATCAAGAGCCTACATTCTGGATTTCCCCCTCTATTAATTTTATTAATCTTTTTCCTTTTGGGGTTTATATTGTTGAATGTGACATATAAAACCCCAGTTTATACTATAATAAAGAGATGTCATTATTTCTATAGCTTGTTTTAGTTCTTATTATTAGAAAGTCCATTTCGCTTTACTTACCATAGGACAGATACTCTAGATGATGTGACATAAGCGATGACTTGGCACCCTTTTAAATAAAAGATTTACTTGTCGTGCAACTTAGTTAGCTTCAAGTATTGACTGTCAGGCTTTTCAAGGATAGCATCTTAAGCACTAAAATGGAAGCCCTACTGTTACTCTAGATTAAGATCATCTTTTATTGTCAGGTGTTGAGATTCTGATATGACTGGCTGATAAGACCTAAGTATTTTTGGTAGAAAAGAGTGAGATTGGCTGAACTGAGGAGTATGATACTATTGATGAGATCATCTTGATATAAGGTGATAGGGTGATACCAAGCTTTGAACAAATATTTATTGGATTGCCTCCAAATAAGGCGATAAGGTGATGTTGACATTTTACAAATGTTTAGTAGATTGCCTTGAATGAGTGTAATAAAGAATTCAATAATACCATACTCTGCCAAAGCCAATGAGAATTAGCAGAACTGAATAGTCTAAGCCAAGAGAGCTGTATCATCTGAAGTCGCTGAGATATAAGGGAGTTGAGATGATTGAAGGAGGGAGGTTTGTTAGTATGGAAGATAGAGCGGAGCAGTGTGAATCCACTGTATATATTAAATTAAAATAAGTGTCATTGGGCAATTGCTCTAAATTTTTATAATATCTATTTAAGTGTGTTTTGAGGGCTGGCAATCTCCATAAACCGTCCTAATGCTAAGTGGGCTTGACCTTATGCAAAAACCCTTTTGGCGTATCTCCAAAATATTGCCAAAATTATAACAGTGGTGCTCACTACAGGGGGCCCATTGAACAATCACAAAAGAATAAACTATCCAGTTGCTGGCCATGAAATCTCAGGCCTGCACTAAAGGGGAATTATCCTAATCTGCTGTGCTTGCAGAAGCTGTGGAAATCAAGCTTATTTTGGACAAGGTGCTCAAAAAACAAAAAGAGTCCCTTCAGGAGCTTGAAAACATAAAAAATCAACTTGAAAATGTAGCTAGTCAGTTGCAGGTACTTGGAAAACTGAACAGGCTACTTACCAATTTCCTGGATGATGTTACTGAGTGGCTACACTGTACAGGGCGGAAGTTGAAACCTACCTTTTGTCTGCCTCATCCCCATTGGGAAGCGGAAGGAGATGGGGCCACTCATAAAGGGTCATTTTATACCGACTAAAAGACTGATGTTAGCTTCTCAACTCATGACGGTAGTTCTGGGGTTGAATTGAACTGACCCAAAAAACATCCATGTAATGGCATTCCTGTCCACCAAAGAGATCTATTCTCCACAGGTTCACGGTTATGAGCGGGAAGAGGAGATCTGCATTGAGAAGCTACCTCCATTCAACTGCAATGGAAACATCCATGGGTTCTTCAAGCAGTTTAAGTTTTTTAAAGAAGGAGCCTCAGATTGGCATAATGCTAAATTACTGATATCCGCCCTGGATTTTGGAAGTGCCAACCAAGTCATTTGCTATCTTCCAAACAGCTCAGTTACATATCATGAGGTGAAGGAAGTTGTTCTACGGTTGTTCAGAGGCACCACCTAGATGTTGCGGCGGAAGGCTGAGTTCTTGGCTATAGGGTTTCATCATAATGAGACTCTCACTGAGTTTGCAGACCGCTTCATGACATCACATATGCTAATAGGGGCAGTCATTCTAGCTTAAGCCAATGTTGGGACTTCAATACCTCTGTTGTGAAGCCATACTGTGAGTTTTACCATGTCATGGATCTATTTTTAATTGACGACGTATCTCTGCTCAAAATCTTCCAAATTTTGCGCCAGTTATCTGCTACCATTACACCACCCAATAACAAGGGAAGCCTACAGCATCTGTCACCGGACCTTCATATTTGGGGGAGTTATCTCGCCCTGTTCATAGATCGCTTAGTAACCCCCAGCCTTTTTATAACTACGCACCTTGCCCTCAGCTGATTACCATCAGCAGTTCCCCTATCAGGCTGGGCCTGTTTACAATGATTACCCACAGTTCAACTTTAGGCTTGGCCCAACTTACAATAAACATGGACATGGTCCCTACGGGGTAAATTGTTTTGTTTGTGGTCACCCTAGGCACCTGGCCTGGGTTTCCCCAATTGTCAGTGTCAGAATTTTAACCAGATAAAATCCTTCAATGATTATCGTTATTTATGAGGATATGGCAATCCCAACAGAATGGCTCATTGACTAAATTTCGTGGTGTTTGATATGATTGCTAGATAGTTGCTCCCCAAATTGGGTTGAGCCAAATCCAAGTATTCTGATAAGATTAAAAAGTTAGGATTGGAGTGAGCAAGCAATGGCCCAATTTTGTATTTGGATGCCAACAACTAATAGCTGAAGATGATCCATTATATTTACTTAAGTAAATCTCAGCAGAACCTGATGATCCTTAATTCAAGGCATCCAAGGATGTTTCTGAGCCTAATAATCAATTCCCAAAATTAGGCTTATGGATCATCGGCGACTAGTAACTGAGGATAATCCACTTGAATTAATTAGTTGATATCAGCAGAATCTGACGATTACAAGTTTGAAGTGGCTGAAGTTTTTTCTGGCGTATCAATTATATTAATCAATTATTGTCTGATAGTGGCAATCTAAAAATTGACTTCAACAAGTCAAATCATGTGTCAGCATTAAGCTGAGATGTCTCAGGTTACCCAAAGGATTAAAGATGTTTCTGGTTCAACATTATTAAGTCAAATTTAAATAATGTTTATTTAAAAGAGTAATTTATTTGGCTCACCGGCGACTAAAGACCAAGGATGAGCCAAACCTAATACTTGGTCATCAGGAAGGATGGGCGAGAAGGTAAACGCCAGGGAAGAGAGTAGCAGAGTGGAAGGCTGGAAGAGTGGTTGGCTGGAAGAACCAGTGATGAGTCAATAGGTCAGTGGTGGGCGCAGTAGCCCTTTTGTAAATAGTATAAATACCC
This sequence comes from Massospora cicadina, assembly GCA_022478985.1. NCBI lineage: Eukaryota > Fungi > Entomophthoromycota > Entomophthoromycetes > Entomophthorales > Entomophthoraceae > Massospora > Massospora cicadina. Next base: position 55,658 of record JAKSZP010013182.1, read on the forward strand.
GGTGCATCCCTTTCAATATATATCTCCCTTTGCCTAATATATCTTTTGATTTAAGTCTATTATTTAGTTTGTTGGTTGGGGATTAGGCTGCGGGATCCTCAAATGGCACAGATGACATGCCAAGGGGTCAGCTGGCGCTGCTGGCCCCATCGCCTAAGGCGAAATGGCAAAGTCTGAGTAGTCTCCATACTAGTTGGCCATCCAACTAGCAGAGCCCACAGTCAATTTTCTGGCAGTGGTGCTCACTATATGGTGTTCTGCTTCTTGTATCAGAGTAGCTGACGGGTGGTGAGGGTTCCAGCAATTGTTGGTGGTGGGGAGGGGCAAGCCCTGACGCCCACCTCACACGCCAAGGTTGGATATTATAAGATTACCATCTGGTTAAGTGGGGGAAATGTTTAATTTTTAATCAGATAAAATTCTCCAATGATGTATCTTTATTTTAATAGATATGGCCAATCCCAGTGAAATGACTCATTAACTAAATTTCGTGGTGTTTGATATGATTTCTAGGTAGTTGCTCCCCCAAATTGGGTTGAGCCAAATAAAGTATTGCGCCATAATTGGAAGTTAGGTTTGGAGTGGGGCAATTGATTGCCCAATCTGGCATTTGGATCACTGGCGACTAATAGCTGAGGATGATTCATTATATTTTATTCAAGGTGGGCCAACATGAGGACGATACCACACCAATTAGGGAAGTGAAGAAAATGGGAAAGGAGGATAAAACCCAGAAAACCTCCATGCGCAGCGTATGATAAGCCAGGAATTCCATGGACCGCCTTTGCTATTCGCTATCTCAGTTTGGGGCATTGGCGCACAAAACCAACACAGTCAAAATCATCCCCTACCTAAAGTCCATCACTGGGATCAAACTTGGGAGGATGATTCATTATATTCATTTAAGTAAATGTTGGTGGAATCTGACACAATCCTGAGTTTTAGGCGGCTGAGGATTTTTAGTGCCTAATAATCAATTCCACAAATTAATTTTATAGATCACCAGTGACCAGTAGCTGAGGATGATCCACTTTAATTAATTATTAGATGTTGGCAGAACCTGACAGTTACAAGTTTGAGGCGTCCAAGGTTGTTTCCAGCGTCTCATATATGTTAATCAATTATCACCTGAGAAAGGCAATCTGAAAAATCAACTATGTTGAGTCAAAACGTGCATTAGCATGATGCTGAGATGTCCTAAGTTCCCCAAGCGACCAAAGATGTTTCCAGCGGAATATTATTAAGTCAAATTATGATTTAATGTTTATTTAAATAAAAAATTTATATAGCTCACCAGCAACTCAAGGACAAGGATGAGCCAAACCTAATATTTGATCATCAAGAAGGATGGGGTGAGAGGGTGAACGCCAGGAAAGAGAGTAATGCAATGGAAGGCTGAGAGAGTGATTGGCTGGAAGAACCAGCAATGAGCCAATAGGTTGGCGGTGGGTACAGTAGCCCTTTTTTAAATAGTAAAAATGCCTGGCACTTCTCTTTTAATAAATATCTACCTTTGCCTAATCTATCTTTTGATTTAAGTTTATAATTTTATTTTGTTGGTTGGAGATTAGGCTGAGGGATCCCTGAATGGAGCAGGTGACACGCCAAGGGGTCATCCGGCACTGCTGGCTTCATTGCCTAGGGCGAAATGGCAAGGGCTGACCAGTCTCCATACTGGTTGGCCTGAAAACTAGCAGATCCCACAGTTGATTTCTAACAGTTGGGTTCATTACAGACAGCAGGACCAGTACTACCAGGAAAAAGACAGAGCGGAGTAAAGATTATATTCTCTACCTCCGCTATCCCAGCCCCAAATGTTCCACTTGAGCCCATCAACATATATTCAGCGGAAGTCCCTCAGTACAATGATGCATTCCTATACCTGCAGCCAGTTGGAGGGGTGAATTTATTGACATGAGCGCAAGCCAAGGATGCGGTGGAAGGAGGCCCTTTGGTGCAACCAAAGCCGTACGTTTGTCAAATGTTTGACCAAGTTTCTCCAGACCAGTTGATCCATCCACAGATGCACCTTTTTTGCAAGGAGTAAACGTCGCTCTTCCGGTAGATGCTATCATCCAAATATACCCCAAAGTTGGGGAGGTGACTATGAGATTCCTTGGGAAAAGAGATCCCTAAAATGTCCACGTATTAAACAGTCAAAATTCTACTTATTCAGAATGTACATACTGTGACATTGTGGTAGCCAAATCCCAAGTCCGTGTGATACCAGATATGGATACCTCAGTCAACATAGTTTCAACTAAGTTGGTGGCAAAGTTGACGCTAAAACCTTATGTAGAACATCACATGGTGTATGAGACTGCAGGCGCAAAAAACTCAGTCTCTGAGGGAACATACAGTGCGCTTCCCTTGCGATTTTAGTCAATTGTTGTTGTTACTTCAGCAGTTGTGCTACAAACAGTCATTACAACCTTCTAATTGGAACCGCATTTATGCAACAATCTGGTGCTATCATCAATATGACAGAGGAGACCTTTGACACTTTGGGCAGCAGATTCCAATTTATCTCACCTCCAGTGGAGTACTAATGGAGCTAGTGCATATGGGACATGTCAACCTCACCTATAGTGATGGTGTAATTTCAGTTTGCTACCATTGATTAAAGAGGAAAGCCTGGGCCCTCCCCCAGCAGGTTATGAGTATTAAGGGTTGCCTCTCAGAGCTGCTGGGTCTATATCCATCCCTCTGGACATCAAAGCATAGTAAACACTGAGTTATAGGTAGAATTATCAGTCAAGCTCTATGAGGAGGTCATTGGGCCAAATCAGCAATTGTAGCTGGAGCCTCATGTGGATCCAGGCATTTATTACTGGGACATGGAAAGTTCAAGGTTTTAATAGTAAGCTTACAAAACTGAACCGCCGCAGATCTTCTGAACCAAGTAGTGGCATATCTGCATTTGATCCCTATTGAGGAGGTCTTTTAGGTTCATGAATTTGGGTCGCTGGTTGAATTTAGTTTAGCTGTCAAACCTCAGCTGCCATAATGAGCGGTACTATGTTATGAATTAATGGGGCTATTGGAAACACAGTGTCACGGATTTGGCTAAGAAGAAATAAACTGGGCTCCCAGTCAGGGTGTGAGCACCCAGTGGAGGGCCCAGAATGCCAAAGGCATAGCGGTCCAAGCAACTTATAGAAGTGGGGTTCTATGGGAGATGTGAGGAAGGTAAAATTTCAGTAACGTACCAAAGGCCCCCAAGGCAAACCAGATGGTTTTATTGGGGGCAACCGCGAGTCTTATGGGGCAACCCCAAGGGTGGGAGAGGCAGGGAGGACGATGACTCCTCCAGGGTTCGCGGTTGCTGGCCTTCAGATTTGGATAGGGGGCTTGAACGCCACCAAGGGATGGCACAGAGGCCTCCATGTGGTTATAAGTGTGAGCGGAGGTATAGTATGACCCAAGAGAGGGGTTGGAACCGTGATTCCCCTGGAGGGGGCGCTCTAGGTCCCACTGGTGGGCTGAGCCAGTGGTGGCGGAGGTGGCTATGGAAGCCAAGTACACGTGCAGTGGAGTGGGGGCGCTTGGATTCTGCTCTAGCTGGGGAGCAGTTTCAGAGGACTCAGCGACCAAATGGATAGAAGGGTCCCCATTAAACAGACACACAAAAATGAACAAAGCAGCAGATTCATCATTGGGGGTGAGGTGGATTATCACATTTATGATTCGCTGCTGCATGGAGGGAATGAGTGACAAGATAGCTCAGTTGGTGAACATCAGCAGGAGGAATTTGGTGATGGCATGTTTTGATAAATCGATTGGCAGAATTTTTGTAAAAATAATAAGGTAGATGGAGCCTTCGGCAAGCTAGATGGGTATTCAAGTTTATTGAGCGGAAAGAAAGAGAATGAACCAACAACTATCCCCAGCTGGGGCAGTTGCTTTTAGAACTGGGATAAATGCATGGGGGAGGTATTGAGGGATTGGTCATTCAGGGGTTGGCGATGGGATTTGGTTGGCTGGCTCAGAGGGGGGTAGAATGCTACTCCAGATTTTGATAAAAGTCAAGAAAAACTTTTGCAAATAATCTTAATTCTTGGGGCCAAACCAAGTCAATGCTACCAACCTGAGTTCTGGTGACCTGAGTCGGCCAGTTCACATGGTTCAGATGGTTCAGATTCGTCCTAGGAGGCAGGGGTCCTTGGATCAGATTATTTGTAACTTGAGCTGATCCCTCAATTGGACTACTCGTGTGATCTGAAGTCCCTGGATCCACTTTGAATCATTGGGGAAGATGATCCAAGTCGTTCAGGCCTTGATTTGAGATCCAAGCTGTATCCCAATCTGATTTCCGGAGAAGGCCAGTCTGGACTGGCTCCCCCAGTTCGGAATTTGCTGGCCAGGCTCCGATGTTGGGAATTACCATTTTCCCAAAAATTTTGATATGGTTTTTCTGGGGAGTGGGTGGTCCCAGGGGCCTCTCCATGCCCCCTGATGTACACAGTCTCCCTGAAGACCCCTTCTATCAAACTTACCAGGGTTGAGGAGGGAGAAGAGGTGGAGTGGGATAACTTTGGGTGGAAAAGCAGTTACCCAGCGCTCATCTATCACATGGGCTAGGTCGTCCAGCTGTAACAGAGGGTCCACTGGAGCCTTGAGGCCCCTTTTCATCTGGAAGGGGTGCTGATCCCTATCCAGTTGCAAGGGTTGGTCCCCAGGACTTTCACACAGAAGGTTCAAGCAATAGCTTTATTTCAAATTTATAAGGAGATTTTTTCCATTGAAGACAATGATTTAGGGTGCACTTGGAGGTAGTTCATTGGTTGGACACTGGAGATCATCCTTTCATCAGGTGTCAGGCAGAAAGCAAGTAGAAAATAGACTGGCCTACCAGCCTGAATGCCGGAGCATCCAAGTGGTGGACCAGAATGCCAGGGGCACTGCCGCTGGTATGACAGATATGGAACTGTAAGGGAACTTAAATCTCAACAGATGAAAACGGAAATTTTGGGGAGGGTATTTTTATTGGAAAATTTAAGGGAAGAGAATCAACTAACCATTTTCTCAGGGCGATGCGCCTGATTAAATAGTCATCAATTTTGGGGGGAAAATAATCTGGGATCAGGTTCTGCAAGTTCGACCTGAGTGGTGAACTATTTGGGAATAGGTGGGTTAGTTCTCTAGGGACTAACATTGCAAAATTTGGTGACAAGCTGAGTTTCGGTTGGTTTGACCTAAACGTTGAACTATTTGGAAATGGGTGGGTTAGTTCTCCAGGGACTGACATCGCTAAGTTTGGTGGCAGGCTGAGTTGCGGTCAGGTCAACCTAAGAGGTGAACTATTTGGGAATAGGAGGGGTAGTTCCCTGGGGGTCAACATCGCAAGATTTGGTGATGATCCAAGTTTCATTCAGTGGTATTGCATCAGGCGCAACGCCTGATTTTCTGGTATGATGCTGCCCATCAGGGGTGATGCCTGATGGATTTGGGAGGGGAAAAGATTTCGATCATTGTGTAAACCAAATTTGCAATTGTTGGGTGTTCCGGCCAATAGCTCAACTTTCATACCTTTTCAACCACTTAAAATCCGAGTATCTGGATGATTGCCACTCAAATTAGTTGCAATTAATTCTATTTTGGTGATCTCAACGCAGATTTTACTTAATTATCATAACAGTTCTTCTAAAGAGAGTACAAGTACCGAAAGTGGGATCTGAAGCTGATGGGCTATTTTCCAGCACTCATCTACCACGTGAGCGAGATTGCCCTGAGTAACGAGGGGTATAGCCATCCTTTTTTTTACTTTTCTTGCTCAGGAACAGAAGGATGGCCCGATTAACGCCCAGTGGACGTTCCTCAGGACTTACATCTGGTCACAGATTATCCACTAATCAAGAGAAGTTGTTGAAGTCATCACTGATGGATTGATAAGCTTCTGGAGCAAGGGATGCTAAAACCCTCAAAGAGTTTTTTGGGCTTCGCCTGTCTTAATCATTAAAAAGAAGGATGGTACCAACTAGGTAGTGATAGACTACCTGAATTTCAACAGTATTACCAAGATGGACTCATACCCTTTGCCGCGTATCAATGATGCCTTGTATAGGTTTGAAGGAGCTTGTATTTCTCAGCAATGAATTTAATATCAGGTTATTTGGCAGATCAAGTTGCGCTTGATGGAACAGGAGAAATGCGCCATTATCACGTCCAAAGGGCTTTTCAAGCCAACCCTTATGCCACAGGGGCTGTGTAACACAGCCACATTCCAACGGGCCATGGATACCATCCTTTGCGACTTGAAGCTATCATGCGTTCATATGTAACTTGACAAATATCAATGTTTTAAGCATAAGTTTTCTGAGCACCTTACCCATCTGAAGGAAGTATTTTGCCAGCTTGTCGAGGTTAACATCAAGATCAAGCCCTGCAAATGTCTCTTCTTAAAGACTGGCTGGAGTAACTATGGTTTGTAGTAGACAAAAAGAGGCTACAACCTTAACCAGCCAAAGTGGAAGCTATGTTCTGAAAATAGCCCCGTTAAGCAGCAAACGCGATGTACAAGTATTTTATGGGATGGTCAGTTACAATCAACGACTTATCCACAAATTCAGTTGTATTGGAGGACCGCTGTTTGAGTTACTTGAAAAAAATGCCGCTTTTGAATGGATGAAACGTCTCCAATGCTCCTTTGATACATTTTAGATGACATTAATCAGAACGCCGGTACTACATTATCAAAATTTTGAAAAAGAGTTTATTGTCCAGACAGATGCATCTCTTTCCGCAGTTGAGGCAGTTCTATCACAAAAAGATGATGAGTGGAAGGTGTATTCAGTTGCACACAGTAGTCATAGCTTGAACTACCACGGAAAGCAATTACTTTTTGACTGAGTGGGAGTTCTTAGTGGTGATCTATGCATACAAGAAATTCAGAATATATTTTCATAAGTAGAGTTTTGAGTTGTAATGTATCATGCGTTGTTATGCTGGTTTAAGAATCTCAGAGAGCCTAAGGGGCGTCTAGCCCGATAAGCTCTTAAGCTGCATGCTTACAATTTTGAAATTCTTCAACGACCTGGAGCAAAACACCAAAATGCCAATAGCTTATCAAGATTGCCACCCATTGCTGTTATGGCAGATCTTTTTTTTAGCACTAGTGGTGCCCAATCCAAAAGGGGAGCTTCCACGCATCTTTATTTGCAAATGGGCCAAACAAAGGGTTTATTCAAAATAAAAAATCCTAATATGTCATTTCAGCTTAAAGCCTAGGAAGCCATATATGAAGGGGAGGAAACTTTTGTCTGGTTCCCGCTTTAGCTGGCGGACCATGGCGGACAGCATTGGGGTGGGAGCATCAGCGACATGGGGCATAAGTAGGTATAGTTGGGGATCTGTTACAGCAGATCTCAATGATATAATGTTTGACAAGATTCCCAGCAGAAAATATGATGACGAAACTTCTAAAAATCATCAGGGTTGGATGGGATAAGGGCCAATACATTCCAGAAGAGCGGTGAGTTGTACAAGCGGATAGGAGACACTACCATGAATATCCCAAGACCCTCCGCATGACCAATAGTATTATGAGCGCACATCAAGAAGTTGTACATGGTGGCGTGCGCAAGATGATGAATTGTTGCGCCCTCAATATTATTGGGAAAGCATGAACTTTGACGTGCTTAAAACCATTTTCTGCTGCCACCAGTGCCAAGTGGAAAAGCCGTTCTTCCAGAAGACTTCATACCAGTTAATAAAACCCCATTTTGCTTGGTATAAATTTCCCTTAATGTAATTGTCCCTTTGCCAATGGGAGCTTACCAGTCCAAATATAATCTAGTGGCAATTAACCATTTGACCTGGTGGGTTGTGACAAGGGAAATACACAATGTGGGGTAGTCACTGTGGCCAAGTTTGTGATGTAATGTATAATTCAGCGACATGGCTATCCTCAGTTCATCCTTACTGATAATGGAACCAACTTCACCTCTCTAATTTTACCCAAGCTCAACGAACTGATGGCCATCCACGGGGTTTTGATGATCCCATATCACACTGAGTCTAAAAGGATATTTTAGAGAGTTAATGGAAACTTGGTGAACATACTCTGGAAATTAGTAACAGATTTACCTTCATATTGGAGTTCCCTCCTATCCACAGCTGTCTTGGCATACAACATTAGCTACCATTTAGCAAGATATAAGAGTTTCTTTCAGTTACTATATGGATTGCACACAAATCTACCCACCCTTCTCTATGCCTGCGTGGAAGATACCTGCGGAATTGATCCTCAACGCTACTTAACCAACCTAACGAATATACTGATCAATCTGTAAACAGAATTGTACTTGTTCAGCTTAACCAAGAAGAATAAAAATCAGGCTGCTGATCAGGTGCGGCGTAGTGGCCTAGCTCATTTCAAAGATGGCTATATGGGTTTTTTCCATGACCAGCATGGGTTTGGGCAGGAACACAAGTCGTCCAACATATGGATTGGTCCATTCAAGATAATTGAGATGGGCGTTTATACCTACACTATCAAGGACCCCGCTATTGGTTGAATCATTAACAAAGTACACGCAAAGTTCCTTTGGGCATATAAGAAGTAAAAGGTTTATCATCCAGTCAAGGGGTAATTTTGAGATTTTAATATAGCTGGCTTATAAGCCTTAAGTAGTTTTGGTGGAATGGGCAAGAATGGCGAGCTAAGGAGTATGATACTATTGACAAGATCATCTTGATATAAGGTATTAGGGTGATACCAAGCTTTAAACAAATATTTAGTGGATTACCTCCAAATAAGGCGATAAGGTGAGTTGACATTCAATGAATACTTAGTAGATTGCCTCAAACAAAGGCAATAGAGAATTTAAGGTTAACATAATCTGCCAAAGCAAATGAGAATATGGCTGAACCAATTAGTCTAAGCTGAGAGAGCTGTTTCATCCGAAGTCACTGAGATATAAGTGAGATTAGATGATTTAAGAAGGGAGTATTGTTGGTAGGGAAGTTATAATGGAGTAGCATGCATTTCTGTATATATTAAATTAAAATAAAGAAGTGTTGTCTGGGCAATTTCTCTATATTTATTATATCTATCTATTTAACTGCTTAGGACTGGTGTCATGTGAACATGACATAATAGTGGGGACCAACCCCAAAGATAAGGCTGGGTGCTTGGAGGCCCAAAAGGTGAAGCTGCAGGGTCTCCCAGACCTGAAGCACATCCTAAACCAGCGCTGGGTAAGGGCAAAATATGCTCAGGTTGGTCCTAGTGGGGTGCTGAGTGCCCAGCCCCTGACGATGGGCCAAGCATTAAAACGAACTATCTACCAAATAAAGGCGGATGGTTCAGTTTGCTTAGTTGAGGAATGAGGGTTTGAAACCAATTCCACCTATGAAATAACATGCTCAGGTCAAATCCAACTTCAGTCAATAACTCGAGTGAAGTCAGTTTTGGCTTACTATACTAACTCAGATGGCAGTATTGCCCTATTGGTGAGCCACTGCTTGGGCCCACTGCAGCATAACCCCAATTTCCCCATCCGAGTTAAAAATACTTCTCCCCAACCAACATTCCTTGTTGGTCAACTTCCCTAAATAAACCTATACCTCATTTTAAGTTATTTTAATTTTATGATGTTATGAACACTCCTGTGTGAAAACCTCTTCAAGGAGGTCTCACGCTCCATTACACTTGCTATGGCAAGTACCATTCAGCTCTCCCCTTGTGCACTGTTTTTCCGCCCAGGATCCCTCCAACCTAGGTTGCCTAGCCCCATCCGATATGTGCACCGCATTGCCCTTATATGGGGTTTTATTATAAAATTCACCATTTTATGCCTAAGTGGTTATTGCTCCAGCACCCTCTGCTGGGCTCTAATCACGTTGGCCCTAATGGCTAGTTCCCTGGCGTTGGCCTAGTGCACCGCGAACTGCCACGCTGGGAACAGGAGAGTTACAGACACTCTCCTTACATTAGTTGCCCAACCCCTTTTTTTTATGTGCACAAACTATTTCCATGTGGAACTTTTCCAGAGTGGAAACAGTGGCCGTCAGTTGTGGGCCCCAGCTGTCATTAGCCGCACTGCTGTTTCCTCTTTTTCCTGAAGATTGGAACAACTTGGCATTATTATGGTTGCCTCCAACTGGAGAGTATCCACCCTTCGTGTTTGTACCTGGTGGATTCAGATGTTTCAATGTCCAAAAAATCATGATTTCTCAACTTTCCGCTAAAATTATTAGATTTCATTCTGATAAACGAATTTTCTATTGCCAGCGCATTCAGATGATGCTGGCGGAATTGGCGCAGATGGGCCTGGTGGTGTTGGCCTTAGATTAATGTTGGGCATTCCATCGCGGTTTCAGGGATAGAGTCAATTGCATCTAAAAACGTGTTTTATAATGAAACCCTGAACTCTATCTCTGAACCGTTTATTTGTTCATATGGCCTGGATGAGGACCCTATTCCGGTGTATCAGATTACCCCTAAGAACACACGGTTGACCTCTACCATGATCTGGCACACTCAGGAGTTGGAGAAGGAACTTCGTTTTAGATATGACAAATTATATGCACCTGCAGAAGGCATGGTGGGGTATGAAGCCTCAGTATTAAGAGTGGCCAAATATCCCACCCCCTTTTTGATTCCAAAACTCATTCTGTTGGCAGGCTTGAACCAGATGATGGAATTTTTGGTGATGTGTTGTCATTTTCTTCCATTAATAAAGACCATTCCGGGTATTTTCTATTGACTGCCACCCTCTCCTCTCCTTTAGGGAAGCTTACCACTACTATTTTGGTGGATACTGGCACTACTGGAAACTATATGGACCAGTACTTAGCCGACTACCTTGGACTGAGTTACTTGCCAGGTGATGTGGTTAGAGGAGGGGCGTCCCAAGATATTCTCTACTCTGAAGATCATTGGAACAGTGGATTATCAGGTTGGCAAGTACCACTTGTCTGATCACTTCAGTGCGATCAAAAACCTCCTGTTCCCTATCATTTTGGGTGTGGAGTGGTGGCGGAAGTTTGACGTTAGAACTAACCTGAAGGAGAATACCTTGTCTCTCACCATGAAGAATGGTCGCACATTTGTTGTGCCTCTGTCAGAAGAAAATGCCCCAGGCAACCTGCCCCATTGGCCCCACCGTATCCCATGTCGCCTTGCCTCAATGCAGAAGCCTTCAGTGGAAATTCCTATACCTTCTTGCTTGGAGGGTTTGGAATCCTCTTTTGATGCAGCATCTGCCAACGCACTCCCTGAGCACTCTGAGTTTGTTGTGACTTCAAGCTCACGGTGGATCTGGTGCTTATCTCTTCCCCTATTTACCCATTGACTGTCCGGGAAGAGGAGGCGTTGGATGTGTGGGTAAAAGAACAGTTAGCCAAGGGTGCGATTTTTCAGCGTACCTCCCCTGTATGCTCCCCCTACTCTTCGTGGAGAAGTCTGATGGTACCTTACGCCCCTGCATAGATTATGGTAACCTTAACAACGTTACTGTACCAGACCTCCATCCCATCCCTTTGGATTCCCAGATTGCACGCTATGTGGAGAAGGCGAAGGTCTTCTCCAAGCTGGATTGCCTCAACGCGTTCAATCAGATCCAGATTAAAAAGGGACAAGAGTGGTTGACCGCATTCCAGACCAGAAAAGGGATCTTCCAGTTTTGGGTCATGCCCTTTGGGCTTAAGAATGCCCCTGCTATCTTTCAACGCCGCATTGATGCAGCGTTGGGGGACCTGTTAGGGGTATGCGCGGTCGCCTACATGGATGATATCCTGGTGTTTTCCCCTGATCAGGAGTCCCATGCAGTTCACCTTTGGCAAGTGGTGGAGCGGTTAAAGGCAGCCAGCCTTACGTTGAAAATTTCTAAGTGCGAGTTCTTTAAGTCCCAGGTCACGTTTCTGGGCAACGTCGTGTTTGACCAAGGACACATGATAACTCCAGACAAGGAGAAGGCGATTTGTGAGTGGCCTACCCCCACCTCAGTTAAGGAATTAAGGAGCTTTTTGGGGACGTGCACGTTCCTCAAGAAGTTCACTCCCAATCTGTCTGAGGTGGCAGCTCCCCTATACAAGGCTAGCGGTGCCAAGGTGCTTCAGTGGTCCCCCACTTTGGAGGATGCTTTCCAAGCAGTGAAGTGCACCCTGTTGTCCACGACTGTTCTTCGCCATGTTGACCCTTCCAAGGAGTTCATTGTGTCAACTGATGCCTCCAACTTCGCCATAGCGGCCGCCTTGTTACAAGTAGGTGAAGATGGGATAGAGCATCCGGTGGGATATTTTTCTAGGAAAATGTCTTTGCCAGAGTTGAATTACGCCGTTTATGACAAGGAGTTACTAGCAGTGGTGGAGGCGCTGACATATTGGCGTCACCACTTGCATGGCTCTACCCAACCATTCCTCATACGTACAGACCACCGTGCCTTGCTGTACTACCGCGCGCCTCATGTCCTAACCCCACGGCAGACCCGTTGGCATGAGACCCTGGCCCAATTTGCATTCACGTATGAGTTCACCAAGGGCAAGGATAATGGTTTGGCGGATGCTTTGAGCCGCAACCCTGCTTTAGCCCCTGACCTCAAGGAGGTAGAGGTGCACAACACCCAGGTTATGATCCCTCCAAGTAAAATTCTGTCGTTGCTTCCCTCTCCCCTGGCTAATGGGCCAGCGCTTGCACCTCTGGATAACGCGGAGGAATATGGTATGTTCAGAAAGGTGGTCCTCTCTCAGCCTCTGTCAGGCAGAATATGCCATGGTCCTTGCAAAGAGCGCATCAAATCAAGAGGATCTATCCAGGGGCTATCATGTAAAGGATGAGATGGTGTGGTTCCAGGGACGCCTTTGGGTACCTGCTGGACCACTGCGCCTGGAAATCATTTGGGACCATCATGATGGAATCACCATTGGTCATCTGGGGAAAGCAAAGACCTTGGAGTTGATACGTCACACATACAACTGGAAGGGCTTGCCATCTCAGGTGGGCCAGTATTGCAAGGAGTGCCTGGTATGCAACCAGATGAAACCCAATCGTCAACCTTTAGCAGGGTTGTTGGTACCAGTCCAAAAGGCTGATGGGCCCTGGACTTCCATCTCAGTTGATTTCATTGTGGAGTTACCAGTCTCAGATGGTTATGATGCCATCATGGTAGTGGTGGACCGGTTCACGAAGTTTGCCCACTTTATTCCTTGCAGAACCACCATAACCGCAGCTGAGATGGCTAGGCTTTTTGTTACCCATGTGTTTGCGCTACATGGGGTCCCCCAAGAAATTATCAGTGACTGGGGCCCTCAGTTTACCTCTGTTTTTTGGGAAGAGTTGTGTAAGACTCTTCAGATTCGCCCTTGCCGTTCAACTGCCTATCACCCCCAATCAGATGGGCAGACTGAACGAGTTAACCAGTGCTTGGAACAGTTTCTGCGGTGTTACACCGCTGCAGATCATTCAGATTGGGCTTTTCACCTTCCCATGGCCCAGTTTAGCTACAACAATACCTTGCACTCTTCAATTGGCTGTTCCCCTGTTTTTCGCCAGCCATGGCTTTAACCCCGCCTTTAACATGGAGCCCAGTTGTGGGTCAAAGGTTGAAGCAGTGGTGGACTTTGCCAAGACAATCAAGAAGGTCCACCAGGGGGTTTCCACAAGCTTGGAGGCGGCTATGCAGGTATATAAGGAGAACGCTGATGGGAAGCGCCTGAGTGGGTCCTGCATACAAGGAAGGGGATCTCGTGATGCTTGATGCTCATAACATCCCAATCAAGCAGCCATGTAAGAAGCTGGGACCAAAGAGGATTGGCCCCTACCGCGTTGTTAGAAAGGTGGGCCATGCCTCATACCAGCTAGATCTCCCCCTCATTCCAGATCTTCTCTGTGTTTCATGAGAGCAAACTGATGTTGTTTGAGGGCCCCCACCAGAGACTCCTGAGGCCTATCTCGTGGATGGGGCGCCAGAGTGGGAGGTGGAAGAAATAGTTGCCTCACGCCACGTTAAAAGAAGACTTGAGTACCTGGTATCCTGGAAGGGATTTGATGCTGCAGAGAACAGTTGGGTTCCAGCGCATGACTGTGTGCATGCCCAAGATCTTATTGACGCCCTCCACCATCAGTTTCCCCAGGCTGCTGGATCCTGACCTAACCCAACCGTCGCCACCATGAAGTTGGCCCCTGCCCATAAGAACTTTTCCCTGGCACAAGCCCCTGGAGGGAGAGTTGAGCCCCATCAGGAGGAGAGGGTAATGTCATGTGAACATGACATAATAGTGGGGACCAACCCCAAAGATAAGGCTGGGTGCTTGGAGGCCCAAAAGGTGAAGCTGCAGGGTCTCCCAGACCTGAAGCACATCCTAAACCAGCGCTGGGTAAGGGCAAAATATGCCCAGGTTGGTCCTAGTGGGGTGCTGAGTGCCCAGCCCCTGACGATGGGCCAAGCATTAAAACGAACTATCTACCAAATAAAGGCGGATGGTTCAGTTTGCTTAGTTGAGGAATGAGGGTTTGAAACCAATTCCACCTATGAAATAACATGCTCAGGTCAAATCCAACTTCAGTCAATAACTCGAGTGAAGTCAGTTTTGGCCTATTTTACTAACTCAGATGGCAGTATTGCCCTATTGGTGAGCCCTGCTTGGGCCCACTGCAGCATAACCCCAAAATTCCCCATCCGAGCTTAAATATGTTTTCCCCAACCAACATTCCTTGTTGGTCAACTTCCCTAAATAAACCTATACCTCATTTTAAGTTATTTTAATTTTATGATGTTATGAACACTCCTGTGTGAAAACCTCTTCAAGGAGGTCTCGCGCTCCAATACACTTGCCATGGCAAGTACCATTCAGCTCTCCCCTTGTGCACTGTTTGTCCGCCCAGGATCCCTCCAACCTGGGTTGCCTAGCCCCATCCGATATGTGCACCGCATTGCCCTTATATGGGGTTTTATTATAAAATTCACCATTTTATGCCTAAGTGGTTATTGCTCCAACACCCTCTGCTGGGCTCTAATCACGTTGGCCCTAATGGCTAGTTCCCTGGCGTTGGCCTAGTGCACCGCGAACTGCCACGCTGGGAACAGGAGAGTTATATACACTCTCCTTACAACTGGCAACCTCCATATCGTCAGTCCTATTTCTCAGTGGGTTTGACCCTGTGCAAAAACCCTTTCAGTGTATCTCTGAAATATCATCAAAGTTATAACATCAGGTCTATCATTTACTAGTTAATATCTTTAGACGTAGTTTTTATACTAAAAATTAGTTTGTCTTACTGCATATAAACTTTCTTATATAGCAATCTGAGAGTTGGATTGAACCAAATTTTTGCCTATACATGTATCACATTAAAGAGCCTTGCGCTACACATAATTTTTTAGTCAGAAAAATTCATATTACTATTTGAGGGTTCTCTTATTAATTCTTTGGAAGTAAAGGTGATATGTCTTGATTATGATATCTCCAAAATATCAAGCTGTACTTTTTCAAATAATTTTGTTGGTAAACTTTACATGTTTTCATTGTCTTCACCAAATTCATTGCTCACCTAATGAGTGACACTATTAATAATTAGGGTATATCCAATGTGACTCAGTTAATTATGGTGTTTAGGCTGTTGTTTATGGCCTCTGTATGGAGCACAAGCTGTATAGCTTCTAATTCCTGGATGCCTTATGGTTCCAATCATCATAAGACCCTGAAGTAAAAGCATTTGTGGTATGCTTTAATACTTTTCAAATAATTGTTTATTTAAATGAGTAAAGAAAAACCAAATTAAAACAAGGCATAAAGAGCTTAATTATGTGAGAAAAAGCGAAATTATTTTGTTGAATTAAAGAAGGTCAGTATATAGAGTACTAAATTATCGCTGTTGAAATTTTTAAAAGATATGTTACTTATAACAATAAGAACTAATTTCAGTAATAGTGAACTAATCCATTAAGTCGGTGTCTTATCATGTTTATAACATCCTCTAATATCAAGGTATCTTGATACTTCACATTCTAGGATCTTGGACTTCATCAGTTTCAGCAAAGCAACTAAGAAAAGATTTGGGCTGCACACTTGGGTTCTTAATGAACCATAAGAACACATAGAATGCCAAGGGAAAGCCTTTTAAATGGATTTATCAATTGATGATCAACGGAGAGGTGAGGTAAGTAAACTTTAAAAAACATACCAAGGACCCCTCAAACTTACTAAAAGTAGTTGTAAGGACAACTGTAGGTCTATCTTTGGAATCCCCAGTGGAGGGAGGGTCTGGAAGGTAGACAGCATCTCATTATTAGTGGTTGCATGCCTTTAGCAGTATGGCTATGAGGAATCTTTCAGGCAGAAGAATGGTCTTTATTGCTTAGAAAGGCTTGGTATCCTCAGGTTGTAGTTGTTGTCAAGCCTGCAGTTAAGGGAAGTTCTCATGCCCAGGAGTAGGTTTTCTGGCCTCAAAGAGGAGAGGCCAGGTTAGAGGAACCCACTACAGGAGGTTTTTGGATAAATGCTCGTCTCAAGTTGCACTGAGGTCAATTGTATTGGTTGCAGTTAAGAAATAATTTTTTTATTATTGTAAAAGAGATAATATCATTTAACAATTTAGAAAATTACTAACACTGATCCCACTGGTTTGTAGTCCCTAAATTATAGATATCCAAAAATAGAATGGTTTGCTTATATTAGGGAAAAATGACTTCCAGTAAATAAATCTCTTTTTCACTTTGATGATTAAATTGAAGCAAAATTTAGAATCTAAGAAAACCGTGAAGACGACCGCTCAATCAAGCCAAAACTTACCAATGATGAAATTGACGCCTGCTGCCCTGGCTTGGGGTGGTGGTGTGCCGCCAATTGAAATCTTTTGGCTGCCAATGAAGCGCGGCTAGGATGGCTCTGATAGCCCTCCTCGCTACCAGGCGTTATGTCCCCCTCAGGACTTGGCCCATCAACTTGCAAGCTCCCAGGCAGTGCTCCAGAGCCCTTTTGTGCTCCCATGGAGCAATTTGTTTTTTGGCCTCTGGGTTTGAATATGGGAATCTCTTCCCATATGCAAGTACATCTATCATTAAGATGGCCATGGCAGTTTTCAGACCTGCTGGATATTGACTTCCGCCCCTTTAAGGGGTACTTCAACCTTGTCTTCCGCTCTAAGCTGATGCGGCAACAGCATCTAAGCTACCAATCATTTAAAAAAATCCTTATTCTCACTGTTTGCACGCAGCTCCCATATAAGGCCACTTTTGTGGCCCAGTTCGCCAGGTTGCCTTCCCATCTCTCCATCAAACGCCTCCGCCACAAGCTCATGGAGGGTTTGGCCATTTATGACGCAGATCCTGTGTTAAAGTTTGTGGTTCCAAATGGGGCGGATCATCTGTTAGGTTATCACGCCTTTGCAACAATCCACCCATTTCATTACAATTCCCACCTTGGGACTCCCCCGCACTGTGATCAGATCTACCCCTGATCATCCATTCTGGGCATGCATCAAAAATGGCTGCGCCATTTGCCCCTTGTGCTTTGAGCTTGACCACTCAAAGCACAAGAGCCCACGGCTTCTGCCTTCACCACTTCCACTGCTCCTCCTTCCAGCATTAGACTGGAATCCGCTTTGACCCAATTCTTTGAATGGGGCTTGATCCTCCCACCCCAATATTGAGGAAATTAAGTGCTTCTCAAAAGTGGCGCCCAATTATAAATAATTTTAAAAATTTAAAAAAACTTGGTTAATTATGGCAACCTGAGCCAATGGCTGAAACAGTTTCAGCTGAGCTTCCGTGGTCTACAGTTCATGGCCAATCATTTGCAGCCCCCCTTCCAAATCTGGCGGATGGGCCAGCGCTAGCCAAATCAAAGCCTTTTCAGTGTCTCAATTCAATTGATGATAGTAACCAGCCATATAATTTAAATTCAATTTTGCTATGGAGGAGGTCTTCGTTGACCCTCCCAATTTATGACCCCACCATTTTTGCCCTCAAAATGGTTTTCCAGTTTATAACATATTAATAAAATGGCGTTGAGGATGCAGCTGCCCCTTTCAATACCCTACTTCTCCAGCATCTTCATGGGGTGATGGAGCTCCTATTAAGGGTATTCCTATCCCCAATTTTCACATGCTTTTAAGAAAGATTCATAGTATGAAATTGAGGAGCTTGCTTTTGGTGAGAGCTGTGCTTGCATTGATGCAGCAAGAACTTCTCTTTTCAGCCCCAATTATCCTGAAACCCGCTGGCACATAGATTTGTTCAATTGTATGCCTGCTTTCATCACTTTCGCTGAGAATCAACTTGCTCAATACGTTGAGGCAATGGACACTGCCAGACACATTAACAAAGAAAATCACAATTATACTCCATATGCCACATGTTGCTGATGCTCCTACCCTGATGTTGTCCGCCATGGTCCGCCAACCAAAGCAAGCACTGGAAAAAGGTTTCCCCAAAGCTTCCTCACCATCTGATATGGCTTCCTATGCTGTTAGCTGAGGTACCATATTACAATTTTTATAATTATCCCTTTGTTTGGCCCATTTGCAGATAAAGATGCGTGGTGGCTCCCCCTTTTGGGTTGGGCACCACAATTGCTAAAAATTGACTTACATTAGGCTGCAAGGATTGTTTTGACTTAACATATAAGTATTTTGAATTACATTTGAAAAATTTTAGGTTAACAACTTTGGAAAATTCTGAGTCAAAAAGCCTGTTATATTTTTGGTCTATTAAGGATGGCTGGTTCTTCTTATGCAGTAAGGCGGAGTTTCAAACATCTATCGTATGAAGACAACAGACCAGACGGTGACTATAGTTAAGATATAACTCCTTGGTAATTCTACTTGAATTTGTATTCTTCTTTCATTACTTAGACGATGGCACGCTGCCCTGATCTTCCTGATCCTAAGTATATCCTCAATTTAATACAACGTAAAGTATCAATACTAAAAGCTTATAAATTAAACTATAGAACTCTAGGAATATTTAATGATTGATATTTAATTATTTTATTAGTATTAACTTGGGATAATTTATAGGGCTTGATGTTCACCACATCTTACCCATGACGCCTCAATTTCAATGGCACTTGGCCAGAGAAAGTAACGAGTTTGTTTGAGGGTCTACAATCCATTCAACTCAAAACATCCTAAATGTCTCAGAGTCAGTCTTAAACTCAGAAATATACTCAAGACAGTGTTTTTAACGCATCTGTAAATAGCTGAACTGATACTCATCTCAAGCAATCAGCAGCACATACCAAGGCGATTCATACCACTAATTAGTAATTAATTTGAATGAAAACTCAATTGACACTAAAAACTGATTTTGACATAGACCAAAAAAGCCCACATGCCCCGGGTCATTTAGTCAGCTATTATTTTAGATATGACTAAACCAACAAAGCCCCCATGCCCATTTCATCATAGTCAAATATTATTAAGTGGAATTGCTAGGCCACAAATCCCAAGTTCAGATATACTTAGGATGTTTTTGATTTATAATCACCAACGATTTATATCCAGTCAATCATTCAACACTTCCCCCACCTTGACTGGATAAAAGCGGAAGTATTTGTTTTCTCTTGGTCACAACATCCAATTTTTCCTAAATCTTCAGAATAGGATGCTATATTAATAGCTGAATGCTACAGTTAGTTCATGCACTTTGCCTTCGTTTCTTCTATGCCTGCTGAGGCTCTAGCAATCTTTGGTGAACTTGAACTGGCCTTCTTGGATTCAATTTCACTCTTATCCACCTTCCAAAAGGTGAGTTTCCTATTTTCAATGATGACAAGGCCACATTTTTAAATAAATATTTATATTTACTTATTTCTTAACTTTTCTATATTCCTACAATCTTATTATTATTAATATTATTATCATTATTTCTTATACCTTTCTCTTATTTTAATTTTTTTCTTTTTACTTTTTTTATTATTATTATATTTTTTTATTCCTTATGATACAGAAGAAGGAACTTAGCATGTACTCAATTCACAACCCAGCCACCTTGATCCTTTATGGTATATATGTCTTTGTACAATTTCTCCAATACAATAAATGGACCTTTCCAAAGCGAGGCAAGCTTGTGCGCACAGCCTGCGCTTTGAGTATCACAATATACTACTAAGTCTTGCTCTTTAAATTTAGTCACTGTTGCTCATTTAGTGTCATCATAGCTCTTTTGACTAGTTTTTGAACTAATCACATCTTTGTAAGCTTCAGATTGCAACTTGATTAAGGTCTTTGCTAGCTGTTCAACATAATTACGAAGGCTAATTGCTTTGGTTGAACTGAGTACTGAATATAATAATGGAGGCAGAGATAGCTGTCTACCATACAGAAGTCAAAACGAAGAGTGGCCAGTACTGCTGTGGTATCAAATATTGTATGCAAACATGGTAGCACTAATAGAGGTAGCCCATTGTGAAGGCGCTAAGGCTGCGTTTTTGTGTAAAATTTCAACTAGAGTACCATTCACTCGCTCTACCATACCATTAGTCTCAGGATGGTATGGTGTTAACAACACTCCTTTGATAGACATCAACTCATTTAACCGTTGTACCATCTGATCAGTAAAATTTTTGCCATTATCCGTCAAGATCTTCTGTGGGCATCCATGCTTGAAAATTATATTATCCATAATGAACTTGGCAGTAGTTAAGGCCCTGACGTCTTATATTGCTTTTGCTTCCACCCATTTTATTAGATGGTCGATAGCAACAATTATGTATATGTTGCTTAGGCTGCTCACAGGCAAAGGGCCAACTATATCTATCAATAAGGTATACCAAGCCTAGTTGGGTTTGATTAAATAATACTTCACATCCAACTTCATAGGTTTTGTAAATTTAGCAAGAATGACATTTGTCAAGTACATCTTGAATATTGAATCACATTGAATCCCAGTATTAATTTGACTGAATTAATTCTAGCACTTTGGTTAATCCTCTGTGCCCCACAGCCTTGTGCGCTTGTGTAATAATTTCCATTTGGTTGAAAGGTTTTGGGAAAATTCAACGCTACCCATTGGCCTGAGCTTGTATAAAACTCCATTCCAATATTAAGTGTCAGTTAATGCTTTTTCAATTGCTTTTTTCACTTCAGTTGGCTCATCCTCATATTTTTCACTTAATCATCTTTTCATGAAGTTCATCAGCCAAACTGCTCAGGACAGCTACAATAGGAAGTCTTGATAATCCATCTGCATTTTGATGGGCTGCTCCAGCTCTATGAATAATTTCATAATCATATGCTTGTAATATTATAGCCCAGAGGGCTAATCGTCCTTCAGGTTCCTTGAGGTTGTGGAGCTACCTTAATGAGCTGCAATCCGTTACTACTTGAAATTTGTTGCCATGATTGTAAACCCAAAATTGTTTACATGCATAGATTATGGCTAAACACTCTTGTTTGGTCACTGTATAGTTACGCTCATGCTTATTCAGCTTCCTGCTGCAATAAGTGACCGGATGCTCCTCATCATCCTCCCCAATCTGAGATAGCACACCCCCAATTGCTGTTAACAAGGCGTCAGTTTGTATGATAAAAGGCCTACTAAAATCTGGATATCGAAGGATAGGCGCAGAGCTCATTCTGGTTCTCAAAGCCTCAAAGGCCTTTTGGCATTCTTCTGCCCAGCAAAATCGAGCTCCTCCATGCAGCAAATGGAATAGAGGCCCAGCAATCCTTGCAAACCCTTCTACAAATCTTTGATAGTACCCTTCCATGCCTAAGAACACTTGAACATCTCTCATACTCATCAGAGGTTGCATATTGTTAATCAAATCCACCTTTTGAGGTTGAGGCCGCAAGCCTTTGGCGTCAATAACAAACCTGAGGTATTCCAATTGTTCTTTAGAGAATTGACATTTTCTAGGTTTTATCTTCAGATTATCCTTCAACAGTCATTAAAACACTTGTTCAAAGTGCTCCAAACGTTCAGAAAACGTTTGTGAAAAGACATTAATATCATCCAAATAAACCAGTACGCAGAATAATTTAAGATCCCCCAAAATTGTGTCCATCACTCGTTGAAAAGTTTCTGGTGCATTACACAGCCCCTGTGGCATGCGTGTTGGTTGAAGTAGTCCTTAAGTAGCAATCATTGCACACTTCTCCTGCTCCTCTTGAGGCAGTTCAATTTGCCAATATCCTGAGATAAGGTCCATTGCAGTAAAGTATATCGCCCCTCCCAGATGATCCAAAGCATCATCAATTCTAGTAAATGAATAGGATTCCTTTTTCATAATGGCATTTAGATGTTGATAATTAATCACAACTTGATTGCTGCCATCTTTTTCTTTACAACTAAAACAAGGCTGTCCCATGGGCTTTTGGATGGCACTATCATTCCGCTTTTTAGCAATTTTTCTTGCTCTTCTCCAACTATTTCGTCGCTAGCCCTGGGGCACCAAATTGGCCTCATTCTAATAGTTGCATGGTCCCCAGTGTCAACAAAATGCTGGACTCCTTTTGCACAATCTAAATTTTGATCATCTTTGGCAAAGATTTCAGAATATTATTCAAATAACTCTAGTGCTTCATCCTTCTGTTGTTCTGTTAATATGGTAAACGATTCTCAAAGGATTATAGTATGTGCCCCAAGGGTTTCATTTGGTAAGCCTAGCTTGGATAAATTGCTAAAATTGGTGGCTGATTTTAATTCGTCCCTTGAAAACAGATGCACGAATGCAACCACTTGATATTTCTTGACCTTAATAATTCAGCTGGTCAAATTTACTAATAGGACAATAATTTCCCCATGGCCTGGTATAAGTATTCCAGGCGCCACACAAGGTTCCATATGAAAATGATGCCATGGGGACATAAGCTCACCATATAGTCCTTCTGGAATATCTAGTGTGGTCCCAGTCTTCATAACCAGTTGATGGCTTAGAGCTATTGTCACATCCTTATTCACACATAGGGGTATTCATTAATTTTTGTTTATAGCAGTCAGCATGGAATGGCTTCAATTCCCCTCTGAATATATCTTATTGGTATTATTCCATTGGCATAAAATATATCAATAAAGTTTTGATGACGGCTTGTGGGCTTCATATTGTCACAAGAGTAATAAATCGGAAGTGATTGGCCTAATATTGTTAAGACGTTTTCTTTAAAATTGCATGAGATCCCATAGGTCCTTAAAGAACTCGTTCCAATTAAGATGTTATAGTTGGTGTTCAGAAGCACTATTGTGAGTACTTCTACTACTAAAGCTCCAAATTGCAGTGGCAAGGCGCTGTAAGCTCCTTCACTCTTAGTGCTGTTGAAGCCTGCAGTTCCATATTCCCGATGATGGTCAATGTCTAGTGCAATTTTCAGTTTCTTCACCAACTTTGTGAAAAATTGTTTACAAGTGCTTCGCTATCAACAATAGCAACAACTTTGATCTTGTTGACCATAGTATCCACGTAAGTGCACTCAGAGTAGTATGAATCAATAGAATTTACTAAGTGAATATGTGAAGAATCCAGAAAATTAAGAGTGTTCTTCAGAGTATTTCCAATACTAGGACATTCATGGATGAATTTGTCAATTGGCATTGCTATATTGACCCCTTTCAGACTTGGGGTATCAGATGCATTGCTCAGACCTTCTGCTGGAATATTTTCAATTATTTGTTGCACATACGGTTTAGCTACTACTTCAGAGGCCTCAGGTATGACAACCTTACTCTGAGAGCGAGTTACTGCATGTACATTTGTAGAATCTTCTTTAGGTACTAGAATGAATTCATTTCATCATTAAGCAAGGCCCCATGGCCTGCGTTTTCTTGTCAATCAGTAAGGACTGGTTTATCCAGCACAATAGAGCATCCCACATCTATTGTGCTTGTTCTTTCCCTTCTCCTGCACATTATCAGGAAGGACTACATTGACATTGCGCTGATGGCATCGAGAGGCAAAGAGCCCTTTACAGTTGCATTTATAGCAGTAATATCTCTCATTGAGCATGTGGGCTTTGTGTCTGAGTTCTGCTCAGTTTTCACAGGTGAATCATTTTCAATCTTTTTATTGACTTCAATGGGTTTCCCAACAGAGGCAGGTCCTGATTTGTACCCAGTATTAGGAGGGCTGTAATTCTGTAAACATCTGCATATATAGTCAACTAGTTCAGATGTTGTAAGATTTTGTACAAAGGCAGGCATTAAACGTTTGACAAAACTTCAGTAAGGTTGTACCACATGTTTTAATGCAATCTTAGCGTCAAAATCAACCATAGCTTTGGCGCCTAAGAGAACTTGCACTTTGCAATAGAATTGATCCACAAATTTGTCAATGGCTTCATCTTTTTTAAATCAAATATTCATAAATTTATATTTTCTGGTCAACATCCAATCTGGACCTCCAAATTTGTAAAGAACAGCCTCTTTGACTTCAGAGTAAGTTGGGCTTTCATTGATATGGGTCATAATCAACTCAATGCTCCACTGATCCAAGAAGTTAATCATAGTAGCTGCTTTGTTGCGATTGCTGGCCCCATACATAGCTAATTTGAAGCATTTGACAAATGTGGTGATACTTCCATTCTTGTCAAATGTAGGCAGGTTTGCTGGTTTGTAATTATTGCTTTCCCGCCCAGGGTTATCAGAATTGCTTCTTTTATGGCTTGGGCCAGATGCACTAGGGCATTGAGGCACTGTACCATGATTTAAGGTGTTGGGGTTGACCAAAGCAACCATATTACTAGGCATCTGTCAACGTGGTACAGCATCTACTTCAGTGGCTGCTTCCAAAGCTTCATCCTCATAGTATTCTGAAGCATTTTCAGTTGAATGGTTTGTAGCACATTGGCAATGCCCATTGTCCAAGTTTCAAATTTGATCATTAATTTCATATTGATAATTAACATGATTTCGAATTTTTAACTTTAACTTCACGAATTTCTTCATTCAAAATGGTGGTTTTTAATTGCAAAGTGGAAATCACTTGGTCTTTTTCCTTAATTATCTTCTTACACTAATTTACTTCTCCATGAAGAAGATCGTTCAACTCATTAATATTGGTGACCTCCTCAATAATATTATTATCTTTCGATTGAGAAAATCAATAGAATCTTAAATTTTTTCATTTTCTGCCCGTTAGCCTTCAAATTGTGTTTGCCAGTAATTGATTTTTTCAGTATATTCATCCTTCATCTGTGAAATTTGGGCGCACAGTTGTCAATGCTGATTATGAAATTCATCATTAGTGTTTAGCTGTGCCTCTTGAGCTCCATGATCAAGCCTCATGAACTCTGAAGCATTAATAGAAGTCTGTGTAGTATTGTTAACCCAAGTTTTGGTAATTCCTCTTTCTTCTAAGAAATTGCCTAAGATAGGATGTAATCTGTCACTTAGCTCTTGTGCTAATTCTGCCAATATGTCAATAGCCCAAGTAGCTAGATTATAATTCACTTCAAGATAGAACGGACTTCAGCATAGTTGGCCTCTGTACGCTCATTTAAAATCTGGGCCGCCTGGCTGGAGTTGCGTGAGAAGTTAACCAACTCAGTAATGGCCGTGTGATGACGAGCAATTGTCATCTGAGAATTTCTAGAGGTGGGATGTACAAATTTGATTAGGTATTGGGCAATATTCTCTATCCCAATTAAATTTATTTCTGACTTGATCTACACTCAATTGATGATGAGCTAGATATCTCATCCACAACACATCTTGCTGTCTTTGACAATAAAAAGGATTACTGCTGTTATCCACAGGCCCTTGTCCCGTTTAATACCCTCTTAACAACTGATGCTCGAGTCATTCAAGTTCTTCATGTGAAATGGGCTCATCAGGGTAGGTAGTGATAGGTACGGTATTCAAATTAATTTGTGAAACAGTCATTTTTGTATTCCCATTAGGTCCAATAATAGTTCTAAATAATTGATTGGGATTACTCACATACTTGACGCGGTCACCATCTGCATTCCCAGCCATGAGCGCCACTTGTTGAATTTTTGGTCTATTAAGGATGGCTGGTTCTTCTTATGCAGTAAGGCGGAGTTTTGAATGTCTATTGTATAAAGACAACAGACCAGACGGTGACTATAGTTAAGATATAACTCCTTGGTAATTCTACTTGAAGTTGTATTCTTCTGTCATTACTTAGACAATGGCACGCTGCCATGATCTTCCTGATCCTAAGTATATCCTCAATTTAATACAACGTAAAGTATCAATACTAAAAGCTTATAAATTAAACTATAGAACTGTAGGAATATTTAATAACTAATATTTAATTATTTTATTAGTATTAACTTGGGATAATTTATAGGGCTTGATGTTCACCACATCTTACCCATGACGCCTCAATTTCAATGGCACTTGGCCAGAGAAAGTAACGAGTTTGTTTGAGGGTCTACAATCCATTCAACTCAAAACATCCTAAATGTCTCAGAGTCAGTCTCAAACTCAGAAATATACTCAAGACAGTGCTTCTAACGCATCTGTAAATAGCTGAACTGATACTCATCTCAAGCAATCAGCAGCACATACCAAAGGCGATTCATACCACTAATTAGTAATTAATTTGAATGAAAACTCAATTGACATTAAAAACTAATTTTGACATAGACCAAAAATGCCCACATGCCCGGGTCATTTAGTTAGCTATCATTTAAGATATGACTAAACCAACAAAGCCCCCATGCCCATGTCATCATAGTCAAATATTATTAAGTGGAATTGCTAGGCCACAAATCCCAAATTTGGATATACTTAGAATATTTTTGATTTATAATTACCAAGGATTTATATCCAGTCAACCATTCAACAAAGCCCAAAAATGAAGAATGTGTTGAGGCAAAGAATGGAATCCAAGCAGATTATAGGATTGTGGCATAAAATTTTTTCTTAGAAGAGAACAGACTTGGAGATGGAACTAAACTTCAGCTGATCAAATTTATTGGCTGCAGCCTGAGGTTAAGGAGAAGTTTGAGTTAAGGATGAGGCTGGTAATGGCTACCAAGGTGGAATATTCCTCTTTCTTTCTATTTCAGAAGCTAACCCCTCCTTGGAACTACTTTGGCATGTGGGTGCTCTTGAATGGTAGTAATGGGATTGTTAGTGAAAGATTACTCATCTGATGGTTTATTGGGTCAGGGAGAATGAGGTTTGTGGTCTGGGCCCTGTGCACCTGCTTTCAAAGTTTAGAGCTCTCTTAGCAAATAAGAGAGATCTTCTCAAGTTTTGTTTGACTTGAGAGCAGGGTTGGCGCAGAAAATGGCAACCTTGGCCCCTTCACCAGGAGGTTCAGATCCAGCATTTTTTTCACTGTGTGAGCGAGATCCTCCTTGGTGCAAAACAGGAGAGCTGAGGGTTGTCTCTTCCTTTTTAACTAGGGAAACCTTCCAAGTCCAACTGTAGGGGTGCTGCCTCATCACTTGCAATTGGGCGGCTACTTTACAGGTGGTACCCATGTTAATGATCCACTGAATGGTCCCAGACCATATGGATTGACATGGTGTTTAAAAGTAACACCCTTTCTTTGAGTACTAGCACTAGTGGTGCCCAACCCAAAAGGGGAGCTTCCACGCATCTTTATTTGCAAATGAGCCAAAAAAAGGGATTATTGTAAATAAAAGCTTCCAAATATAGCCCCTAAGTTTTCAGCCTAGGAAGCCATATCAGAAGGTGAGGAAGTTTTGGGGAAACTTTCATCCGGTGCCCACTTTAGATGGCAGACCATGGCGGACAACATAAGGGTTGGGAATCAGCGATATATGGCATAAGGAGGTACAATTGTGGATTTCCTTTGTTAATAAGGCCGGCGGTGTTCATTGCCTTATCATATTGAGCAAGTTGATGCTCAACAAAAGTGATGAGAGCAGGCACACAAGTGAAAAGCTTGATGCGCGGGCAAGTTTGTGGATAATTGTGTCAAACAGAGAAAATTTTGCCTCGTCAACGCAAGCGCAGATTTCTCTAAAAATGAGCTCCACAATTTTATATTTGCATCCTCATAAAAATATGAGGGAAATTTGGGACAGGAATACCCTCAACAAGGGGTTCCATCGCCCCATGGAGACGTTAACAGAGGAGGGTGTTGGCTGGAGCAGCTGATGCTTCTACCGCCATTTTGTTTATAAATTTATAATTAATAAACCCGTTTTTAGATTGAAAACAATGGGAATGCGATTTAGGAGGATTTACAAAAATTATTCTTTAAAGTTAAAACTGGTTTGACATTATATGGCTGGTCGCTATCATCAATCCATTTGAGGCACTCAAATGGATTTAACTTGGCTAATGCTGGGTCAGCCACTGGATTCAGTGCAGTGGCAGAACTTGATTGGCTGCAAACAGTTACCACGTCAGCTCAGCCAAAACTGTCTCAGCCATCAACTCAGGATTCTGTAATCTTGACGATTTTTAGGAAAATTAAATTTTGATTGGCTGCTGCTTTGGAGGCAGCACAAGAATTAGCCAAGGTTGGTGGCAGTAGGATCACGCCACACTCAAAATAAATTTTGGGTGAGGCAGCAGGTGGCCTGATGCCAGAAGGAGGAGCGATATAAGCGGCGGAAATGGAAGCCATGGTGCATTCGAATTTTGAGTGATCTAATTTGAGGTACAAGGGGCAATTGGTGCAGCCGTTTTTGAAACGCGCCCAAAATGGGTGATCAGGTGCAGATCTGATCACAGTGTGGGGGGATCATGAGGTGGGTGTCATAATGGAAAGGGCAGATTATCATAAAGGCGCGAGTCATGCCAACTGACCCGCCCTGTTGGGAACCACAAACTGCAAGATGGGGTCTGCACCGTAAAATGGCCAAAACCTCCATCAGTTTGTGGTGAAGGCGTTCAGGGGAGAGAAACGACAGCAACCTGGCAAACTGGACCACCAAAGTGGCCTCATCTGGGAGCTATGTGAGAACAGTTGGATAAAAATATTTTTATAAATAATTGGCAGCTTAGATGCTGCCACCACATCATCCTCAGATCAAAATTCAAGGTCAAAATAGCCCTTGAAAGGGCGAAAATGTATATATCCATCAGGTTTGAAAACCACCATGGCCATCTTAATGATGGCCGCACTTGTATATGGGTTTAGATTCCTATATTTGACCCAGAGGCCAAAATGCAGGTTGCTCTGAGGGAGTACCAAAGGGCTCTGGAGCACCACTTGTGAGCTTGCAAGATGGTGGGCTAAATCTTGAGGTGGGATGTAATTCCTGGTGGCATTAGGAGGCTAGCAGAGCCATCTCAGACATGCTTTGGTGGTTGCTGAAGGACGCCAGAATGCGGTGCACCACCACTCCAATCTGGTGGCAGCAGGCGTCAATGGCATTAACATACAGATTAAATTGCTCAATTCAAGTGGCTGACTTTTTTTGTCTTTTTTAAAACTTAAAATTTGGCTTTGATTTAGTCAATCAAAGCAAAAGAAAGCAAAGTAACACCCTTTTTAAAGTTAATTAATCAATTATTACTATCAAAATGTTTATTTTAATTATATATTTAAATTAGTTATAATTTTTCTTTTGCCAACTTTGAGAAATGGTATAATAATGCTAGTATTATATATGTGGAGTATAGGTGCATTTTGTTTGTTATAGGGGCTTTTGATGATATGACCGTTAAGGTAGAATTGTATGGAGATTATTTTGGGATAATCATCACCTCATTATTCTTTTTCAATAGTGTGAACATCTATATATCCGAAACAGGAATCCTAAGATCCTCCAATCATTGGAAGTGTGGTTTTTGAGACACAGATAGGCCAGGTGATCCCAAGGGTCCAGAAGGGCTGGAGGATCCAGTGGGACCTTGGGCTCATAGGGCCTTGGAGGTTAAGAAGGCCTATGCACCTTTGGGTCTGGTGGTTATGCAGGGTCTTAGGAAACCTTTGAAGCCTTTCCGAAAAAATTCTGTCTACTCTTATATTGCTCATGGATCATTGCTTATATTTAAAATTTATTCTGGGCTAGTTGGACTTGAGAAGCTCAAAATAGTTCATCAAGTAAGCAAGACTTGATGAACATGTGTAAAAATTTATAGGTCTTGATTATTTTTGGCCAATTACCCTTTAAACTTATTACTTGCACAGGTTCAGTTTTTGTGCAATTTGTCCGCGTTGTATAGTTGTGATATAATCATATGATAATAGTATGATGACTATGATCTATAGTTGAATGGAAGTATTAGATCTCAGCCCAACGCTCAGCCAGTATTTCCTCTCAAAATACTTGTGTTGTCTTGAGATAGGGAATTGTTCCCTTGTACCATCTAACCTGACCTTCTCTTAGACTCCCATTTACAGTTTCTCTGGTTTGATACACAATTTGGCAGCAATCACTGATGTGATTCCGCTTATTCTCTGGATCCCCACCAGATCCTTACTATTTTCTTAAAAGAGTCTCCCAATTATTGCACTTAGCAATAATATCCCTAAGAAAGAACAGAAAAAATGAATGCTGATAAAGTTTACCAATCTGAGATATCTACAGTATACTCTTTTTTGTCTTTTTATTAGTGTATTCTTAATGGAATTTACAGTAGAAATTGGTGCCCACCCTCGGTTGACACCTCCTTAAAGAAACAGCAGCCTTTGCCATTGAATTACCAATACTCGTCTCAGCAGTGATGGTCTTCCCCATCCTGGCTAGGATTCCATTGTTGGACATCCTTGAGACCTAAAATGGAAAGTTTTGGAAAAACGTGTCCCTAACGTTTTCCTCTCAATCCAAGCAAACTAACCATACTTGGCAAGCGACCTGCTTAGGTAATGGAACTTATTACCCATTAAAGCAGGTCATGAACCAACTTATCAATTTGCTAGTTGCAGGAAGCATCACTCGCCTTGCAACTTACTCCTTAAATTCCTGATCAGTCAGTGATGAAACCTGACCAATCCCAATTAGTACGCCTGATAATTAATCAACTATCAGATGCCCCTATCTCGTTGGAAACTCTGCCCAATGAGATCTTAAGCATTCATACAGATTGATCCCTGATGGATCCAACCAGGCAAATAACCTAAAATACACCAAACATAGTTACCCCAAAATCAGGTTAACCAATTTACAATCCACCTCACATTAGGGAATTATTCCTATCGATTCCTGGTAATCTAGCCAGCGGGTAATATGGGCAAAAATCCCAACTCATCCCTCCTCTTGCCTAGATTTCCAGCAATAAAAGGACTGGGGCATGTAACACCACTTCAGACACTTAGTTAAATACTCCATTTGCTCAAGCGGAGTACAATCACCAGTACTCAACGCTGTTTGGGACGACCTTTGGCATGTAACTCTCTTTCTCTTCCTCCTTGCTACCAACTACTCAGAGCACAGTCCCCACAATCTTCTGTCGTGGCAGGCTGTTCGATTTACTCATGATAATATTAATCCAGAGATCTGGTTTTCCCCTGTCAGGGCATATGACCCGCTGTCATATTCAGGATTCTTGTTCCGGCATCCTCAATATCCTTATTTTTTCCTCATCCTGGACAGGAGACTCTTGCTATCAATATTTGTTTCACAGCCCAATTAAGAATGCTCATTTATGTTCGCCCTTGTTATTTTCTTCTCATAACCTCTAGGCTCATATGATTCTTAATTCTTCTCTGGAGAGCTTATCCCATTAATTATGAGATAATTTCTCTAAAAATTGGAGCTTGATTAATTTCAGAGTGCATTATGTTGACTATCATATAAGTCTGACATCCACCTCTTGTCCAGATCATATGTTGAATTCTGAGTCGCAGTACCAACAGCTGCTCAACAGTTTGTCTGATCAAGATCTTTGGCTCTTCCAGCAGAGGAGCCAGTCTGCATGATGGAGTCTCTTCTATGGTCCTTCCAGGACTCATTTCCTAGTCTGGCACCATTGGCTAGTCCTTTCATGGAATTACTGGAAATGGTAACCAACCCCTATGAAACCAGGCTAGCAATAATCTCAAATGACTTATGGCCGATCCTTTCTCTGTTATCAATTTCAAAGTTAGATTTCAGAACTCACCTGAATTCAACTCCTTTCGCAGATGCGCCTAACATCATCATTGATGCTCCTTAAATAATGTCCTTCTCTCTTGATTATTCTTTCCTCGCTGGGTCAGACTTGCTTCCAGAGTTCCTCTTCTGACTTGGTCAATACTACAAACCAGCTGTCTTGGCCACCAAGCTCACCATTGGCAACAGCGTACATTTTGAACTCCCCTATGTAGAATTAAGGGCCTAAGTCACTGAGGCTTCTCCCATAGCTCTGATTTCTTCCGATCTTGAGAACATCCTAGATTGTGATATTGCAGCTTATGCTCTTCACTTTGCAGCTAAGTTCTTCAAAGTTGGGCCATGAAGCTTCCAGCCTCTCCTGGTTTTCATTTCTCCTTCTGCTTCAGCTTCCAAAAAGCTCATAGTTGTTGCTTGCAGGATGCCATTCACTCCTTGCACAACTATCTCATTTTTGTTCTTCCCATTGTTATCTTCCACTGATGGCTTTGATAGGGGTCATGATTCAGCAACCCCCATCTAGTATCCCTTGTTCGTTGTTGGCTCATTTGTCTGGTGTTCTTGATAAAGCCCATTGGCAAGTGCTAAAGACCAACCTTCCAGCTCCAGTATTATTTTGGGATTACTTAGGGTTATTCACCAACTGCATCTTCCTGTACTGCTGCTTCCCTCCCTACTCTGGGGTATCACATTTGGCTTCTTCCAACATACCAATTTCCCTTCCCCTAGTCGCTTTCTTGCAGGGATCTGCATCTGCTCAACGAACTTGGTTTAGTGTAGGTTTAGCCCTCGCTAGCATCCAATCTTATATAGATTTCAATGGGTTATTCTCTCCTACTGCGATCCATCCTCCCTCCCTTAAGAGGCAACATAGGCAGAATCATCCCCAAATTGAGGATAATCATTAAAAAATAAAAATTATAAAAATATATTGATTTTCTATGCGGGTTTTAATAATCTTTTTTCCAAGTATATTTATCAATATTTTATTTTTTTTTTCTTTACCATGGGGATTGGCCTTGTTTAGGTTCAGCGGTCCATCTTTTTATTTTTTTCAAAACTGGATCATAGGTATTCTTAGATTTACCAGTTTTCTATAGTTCAGATGTCCTTTTTTTGACTTGACCTAATCATTAGGACATAACCAACTTAATGGTTCAGCGGTCCTTTGGGAAATCTTTTTTGTTATTTTTTCATTGATTCATTACTTCAAATAATTAGCATGGACTCACTTTACTACTCTTCCATCCAAGAGGTTCTTGATAGAGTAAGCATCCATTGACATCTTGACAATAATCTCAAATGAACTTGACCACAATGCATTTAGTTTGTTTCTTCTCCCAAAACCATGTGTATCACAATAGGAAACTCTTTCAACTATTTGATAATCTGATAAGGCCGGCTGGTTCTTATTGTCCATTGATTTCGCTTGTATCCTTTTCTTCAAAGTCATATTAAATGCTTGTGATTGATTTTAATCAGGATATTAATCAATTGGTTTAGGTACTGCTTGGCACTCATCCCCAATGTTGGTTCCACAACCAAATATAAGATTGGGTGGCAACGCGGCCTTCCTCCCATATAGAAGTTCAAACGGCATCTTTCCCATTGCTGTATGATGAATAATATTGTAGATGAATGTCACCAAACTCAGGTACATTCCCCACATGGAAATTCTTCCTGAAACCAGCTTCCTCAGTGTCACACCCAGCGTTCCATTAACTTGTTCCACTAGTCTGTTCATCTCCAGCTTGTAGGGTACAAATATGACTCTTCAGATCCCTATATCTCATTTAACCACGGGATCACATGATACATGAAGTTTGTTCCATTGTCACTAAGCAGGACCTGCGGGCATCCATGTTGATATTCTACTTGATCCAAGATGAACTTTGTGATACTGGTAGCATCGACTTTTGCAAGGGCCTTCATCTCAACCCATCTCATCAAATATTGATAACCACTAAAGGCTACTTGACTCCCCCTGTGCTCATTGTCAGCGGTCCCATCACGCTGAATGACACCATATGCCAAGCAAATCCAGGGCGGACCAGTTAGTATCCAGTCATATTCTTATGTGGCTTGTGCAGCTGGCACTCCACACAACAAGCTAGATAGTTGGTGATATCATAGTTGATTGACTCCAAGTAATACTGGCAAATATGATCAGTTGTTTTTCTCAGGCCTCCATGATTGACAACCTTATGAGTGGCTTGAACAATAGCTACTCTTTCTGATGGCTTTGGGAATAATGACTCTTCCCATTGTCTTAAACACTTGTCCATCCATGGTATCGGTGTTTTCCATTGCTCTTCAAAGCACACCTTGTATTTCTCAGGGCTCATTCCCAATTTCTCCATTGACCATTCTCTGGAATAACTCATTCACCTGCTGGTATACCATATGGACCATTGGTAACTGCTATAAGCCATCTGCATTCTGATGAGAAGCCCCCACTTGGTGACAATCTCATAATCGTAAGCCTGTAGCTTTAGTGCCCATCAGGCCAGTCATCCTTATGGTTCTTACAAATTGTGGAGCCAACGCAACGAAGAGTGGTCTGTCACTACTTTTAAGTGCGTTTCATGCATGTACACTAAAACTGTTTATAGGTATAAATGAACGCAAGGCATTCATGCTTAGTTTATGGTGTAGTTCCTCTTAGCGGCTGATAGTGTCTAGCTCACATATGCCACCGGATGTTTGTCCCCAAGTTCATCTACTTGGCTTAATACAGCGCTGATCGCTTCAACAAAGCATTGGTTTGTATAATAAATTATTGATTGAAATTCAGATATTTCAAAATTTAAGAATCTATTAAATACTGGCATAACTCATTGAAGGATCTCTGGTCCTCTTCACTCCAAATGATTCTTTTTTGGATCCTTCAATAGATGGAATCTGGCTTGGCTATTCAGGCGAAGTCCCAAATGAATCTTCTAAAGTATCCAACCATTCTAAGGAACACTTGGATATCTTGACCACTCTTTGGCACATCCATTCGTTCTATGGCTTCGATCTTCTGGGTTTGCAGCTGCAATCCACTAGAGTTAATTAAAAATCCCAGATATTCCAACTCTTTCTTGAAGAAGTGGCACTTCCTTGGCTTAATCTTCAGGTTGGCCACAGATAGTCACTTAAACACTTTTTCCAAGTGGTGAAAATGGTCAGTAAACGTCCTACTGAACATATTGATATTGTCCAAGTACACCAGGATGCATGACAACTTCAAGTCATTTAGCATAGCGTCCAGGCCCTCTGAAACGTTTCACGCGCATTGCATAGACCCAGGGGCATCCTCATCAGTTGATATAGTCCCTGCGCGGTAATAATCTCGCATTTTTCTTGGTCTTCTTTTGGCAAATCGAATTGCCAATATCCTGATATCAGATCCATTTCAGATAGATACTTCAATTCTCCCAATCGATCTAGCACATTGTTGATTCTTGGTAGGGGATACAAATCCTTTTTTAATCTTATTCAGCTTTTGGTAGTTGATCACCACCAGATTAGAGACATCCTTTTCCTTCATGATAAGAATAAGACTCACTTAGGGACTTGACGATGGAACTAGAAGCCCATGCTTCACTAGTTTGCTGATTTCTTCTTCTAATACCACTATGGCCACCTTTAACTGTTGAATTGGTCTCATCCTGATTAAAAAATTTCCCCAGTATTGAACTTGTGGATCACATCTTTCATGCATCCCAAATCGTGGTCATCCTAGGCGGATACTTCCCAATACTTTTCAAACAATTTGAGAACCTCCTCTTGCTGTCCTTCCGTCAGATCAGCAAGTTGCTTTTGATCAACCAATAGGTTAATACTCTCTGTTACCCCAGCTGGTAATATCATCTCATTGAGGGTCCCAAAAATTGTGGAATTTCCTCAGGTCGGCCATCAGGATTAGATGAACAAATGTGACAATCTGATTCTTCTTAATAAACATCAGTTTTTAACTTAAATTTGCCAGGAGAACTCGAATTTCTCCATGGCCTGGCATTATTATTACAGGAGCCACCCATGGCTCTACTCTGGACTTCTTCCAGGGGCTTCCAACCTCCCCATACAGTAGCTCCGGTATCTGTAATGCCAACCCCATGTTGACTATCATCTGTGATCTTGATGGTATGGTTTTTGAATTCTTGATCCTCAGTGGAATTTCCCAATTTTCTAGGATTTCTGTCAGAATTTCTCTTTGCTTCTGGCCAACTAGTTGGTATTGAATTGGGACAATGCTGTCATTGTATATCAAGTTGATGAAGTTGTTTCTCCTACTCAGTGGAGCTTCCTCATCCTTCTGATAGACCAATGGTAACGTCTGACCCAGTATGTTCAACTATTATCCTCGAAGTTACATTTAACTACATACTTCTGTAGAAATTTCATCCCAATCAGAATGTCATAGTGCTGGTTGGCCAAAACTATTGCTGGTGCAGATACCACCAAGGATCCAAATCGAAGTGGTAGAGCGCTATATGCTCCACATGATATGGTGGTATTCAGTCCAGATGTCCCATACTCCTTATTGTGTTCCAAGTCAGGCGAGATCTTCATCCTCTTCACCAGCTTGGGTGAGACAATATTAATGGGCGCTCCACTATCAACAATCGCCATCACCCATACTTGATTCACTAGCATATCTATATACATACACTCAGATTACTGTAAGATAGTGTACTTTGAGTGTATAGCGGCATTATTAACTGAATCAAGGGTGTGAATGATTTGTGCTGATAAATCAGGAAACGATTACTTTATTGTGCATGGGAAATTTACAGGTTTTCCTCATCTAGTTGAATTTCAGTCAATTCATCAGGATTATCTGCAGCTCGAATCATGTCCACTAGTTGTCAGGTGTATGGCTGGGCAACTTTCTTGATTATCTCAGGGTTGATCCCTTTCTTCCCAGGTCTTGTTACCTCATTCACGTCCAAATTGACCACTTGATACAGTTAATACTGTATGTCTTCATCCACAATTAGATTACTGATTTCAATCTCCTTGTGCATAATATTGGGAAGAATAAGTCTCTCCACAGTTTT
Organism: Massospora cicadina; assembly: GCA_022478985.1. Taxonomy (NCBI): domain Eukaryota; kingdom Fungi; phylum Entomophthoromycota; class Entomophthoromycetes; order Entomophthorales; family Entomophthoraceae; genus Massospora; species Massospora cicadina. The sequence continues at coordinate 92,570 of JAKSZP010013182.1, forward strand.
AGACTGTTCCCCATCTAGGCTGTGGGCCCTTTTCCAAACTCATTAGCAATTGAAGACTCTTTCACTTGTACCACGTTGATTTTATTCTTCAGCTTCTTGCAATTTACAGCGAAATGTCCCTTTTCTATGCATTGGTAACAGACTTTCTCTATCTATTAATTCATCTGAAGTCTTCAGGCTTATTCCCTGTCACGTTTTAATTGTTCATCTCTTTAGCACCCTCGTTCCCCTTTGTGGGATTTGAATTTTGTACTGGGTTGGACTTGAAACTTCTGTTTGGGGCATCAAAGGTTGCTCCCAAGATTTCCAAACCGTCTACCATCTGAGAGGTAGTAATTTCCATCACAAACATGGAAGATATCATTTGGTGCAAATTGCGGTAGGGCCAAAGGGCCAACTACAATACAATTCTGGTAATGAAGTCATCCAGTACCTTCGCTCCAACCAGGATTTGCGATTCTTGGTAGAAACAATCAGCGAAGCTTGCTAAAGATTCCTTTTTATGGAATTGGATGTCCATAAACTCTTGTTTGTTCTTTGACATGTGTGTTGGGCTCCCAAATTCCTTCATAATGGCCGCTTTAGCCTCTGTGTATGACCAGCTGTCCCCCTTCAGATGGGGAAACACTAGGTTTTGGCAATCAGTGTCTAGGCAATTCATCACCGTCAATGCCTTTTTGATGATTGCCGTATCTGTACATAGTCATATCAAACAGTCAGAGAAATTCTGGGGCATTATCCTGATGGAAAGTTGGCAATTTTAGTGTCACCTTGAATTCCTCCGAGGTTTCTCTAGCCACTTCACTAGGTTCAGCTACTCAGCTCACTTGGGGAGTGATTTTGGGTGTCATCTCTGAAATAGTGACAAAAGCAGGTGGCATGTTTCTTGGGATACTTGTCTTCTTATTTATTGTACAAGGAATTCTTTCTTCAGCATCAGTCGCCGCATATGGCTCACAAATTGCATTTATGAGTATTTAGATCCTCGACCTGTTTAATCAGTCACTCAATATCAGCGCTGAAAGCTCTTAAATGAATTTGATCTGCTTCATGATACATTTTCAGAATTAAGACTTCTCAAATAAAGTCTCCCTCTTTCTTCTTTAATGACGTTACTTTTCCAAGTAACTCATTACTGAAACTCGCAACATTATTGATCCCTTCCTCCATCTTGGCAACTCTTTCTTCCAAGGCTGCTAATTGTCGATGATCCTCTGAGTTCAGGGCGTTCTGATTAACTGTTGCTAACTCTGTCCATAATTTTCTTAACTCATCTTTATATGACATCCTTCTAAGTTCTTCTCAACTACACCCCTGTAGTGAGCACCACTTTGTAAAAATTTATAGGTCTTGATTATTTCCAGCCAATAACCCCTATAAAACTATTACTTGCACAGGTATGGTTCTTGTGCAATTTATCTGCGTTGTACAGTAGTTGATTTAATCATTTGATAATAGTATGCAACTATTATCCATAGTTTAATTGAAGTATTAGATAACAGCCCAACGCTTGGCCAGTATTTCCTCTCAAAGTACTTGTGTTGTCTTGAGATAGGGATTTGTTCCATCATACCATCTAACCTGACCTTCTATTATATTCCTGTTTACAGTTTCTCTAGTTTGAAACACAGTTGGCAGCAATCCCTGATTTTATTCCGCTTATTCTCTGGATCCCCGCTCAGATTCTTACTATTTTCCTTAAAGAGTCTCCCAATTATTGCACTTAGCAATAATATCTTTAGAAAAGAACAGAACAAATAAATGCTGATAAAGTTTACTAATCTGAGATATCTACAGTATACTCTGTTTACTGTCTTTTATTAGTGAATTATAGGGAATTTATAGTGGGGGATTCAGTGCCCAACCCTCAGTTGACAACTCCTTGATGAAATGGCAACCGTTGCCATTGAATCACAAATCCTTGTCTCAGCAGCGATGATCTTCCTCATCCTGGCTAGGATTCCAACGTTGGATATCCTCAATACCTAAAATGGAAAGAGTCAAAAAACATGTCCCTAACATCTTTCTCTCGATCCAAGTGAACCAACCATATTTGGCAAGTGACCTGCTTAGGTAATAGGACTTGTTACCCATTAAAGCAGGTCATGAACCAACTGGTCAATTTGCTAGTTGCAGGGAGCATCACTCGCCTTGCAACTTACTCCTTAAATTCCTGATCAGTCAGTGATGAAACCTGACCAATCCCAATTAGTACACCTGATAATTAATCAACTATCAGATGCCCCTATCTCATTGGAAACTCTGCCCAATGAGATCTTAAGCATTCATACAGATTGATCCCTGATGGATCCAACCAGGCAAATAACCTAAAATACCCCAAACATAGTTACCCCAAAATCAGGGTCAACCAATTTACAATCCACCTCACATTAGGGAATTATCCCTATCGATTCCTGGTAATCTAGCCAGCGGGTAATATGAGCAAAAATCCCAAAAAAACATGGCACTGTACTTTGTCCATGTTTGAATGCAATTGTTCAGATGTTCAAAAAATCTATAAATTCCAGATTAAAGAAAGGCAATATTGTTTCTCTCCGCATAAAAAGGTTTCAGCTATACTAATAGCCTCACAATTATCTTATAATAATTCAAAAACAGTGTTTTAAAGATCCATAACGTTGTCATGGAGGGTTTGCGTCAACTCCAATTGCTAACCACTTTTTGTTAATGTATTCTCACAGCCTGTATAATTTTGTTAAAACCTTAATGCACAAAGTAAAAAAGATGGCAGTCTGACCCATAATAAAGATTAGTGAGTAATTGAATGGTGTATAGAGATCCCTCATAGTGGATAGTACTGACAGAGGCCTAGGACTGGCTATTGAGTCCCAGTTTAGTAACCTCTATATAAAACTGCTGAATTGTGGTAATGACGAACTCATATTTAATGTGATGTTGTTTCTGATTTATGTTAGGCAAAGTAAATTTGAAGGTGGCCCAAATCTCCAAGTTTTCAGGCTGCATAGGAGGTAACTCACACTGATGTTGTTTATACACCTTGTTAAGCTACTTTTTTTTGTTAAATAATGAATTCTAAAACTGAAGGTTTTTTCCATATTGTGGTAGCCATTTTCATTATAACAAAATTGATGCACCCTGTAATAAGCAGCTGTCAGCTTATATAAATATCAACTTAGCGATGAAAAAGTTATTGGGTATTGTAGATGTTTTAATTAGAATTCTAGCTACTTTTCTGATGACTCTTAGCTATAAGACTTTTCTGTATATGATTAAATAAACTACTATCTTTATTGAGAAGGAATTGAAAAGTGCACTCTCTGTGGTATATAAACTGTATGCTACAATTGTCTTAAACTAACGAGGAGGATACAAAATTGTATAGGATGAAAGTTAAATTTTAACCATAACTCTTTATTCTATTAGTATGTTTACTTTACAGGATATTGGTGAACTCATTTCATGAAAGAGTTCTTAAGCCCTACATTATCAAATCATAATTTACTTCTGTATAAAAGGCTTTACAATAGTATTTTTTTGTCCAAAATCACTAGGGGTTTCTTCCCAGTGTACTAGAGCCTATACATATTGTTTAAAGAGATTGGAAAGCAAAAAATTTCATTTGTCAATGTGTGGTGCAAGATGGTTAAATTACTTGTGACAATTCTAGATTGGAACATCCTTCATTCACTCTAAAAATCAAGGCTCACTAAAAAAGGGTCACTTAAATATTGACTTTTAAGAGCTTGATCCTGGAGTTATAGGTTTTAAAATTTGATTTTACCTCAAACTATGACTATCACATCACAGAAGATCAACTTAAGGCCATATAAGCATGTCATCCCTCATCTGTAAATCCTCAATAAACCATATTGATAGATAATAAATATAGAAACATCTACTTTTATTATTTAAGTTTAATTACTCATATCTTTTTATATAAGGTCTACATAGAAGCTTAAAACTCTTAGTTTAGAATCATATATCTCTAATAATGAAAGCAAGTGTGTAAGGGGGTGGAAGGCAAGTCGGTAGGGCATATGGCTACCAACCTGAAGATTGTGGGTTTGATTCCTGCCCTTTGCACATTGATCAGGGTGCCAGCCAAAGGAAACTATTGGTGGTTAGTAGGCTTAATAACACGAAACCTTACCTATGATGTAACCAGAAAAATCTGAGTTCCTATCTGGAGGTGGAAAATCTTTCTATGATGGAGTTGTCACTGCTCAGGTTTCATGTTGATACTTTCTTTCCCTTATCTTGGTAATGTTCATCCCCTAGTCAGCTTGCCTAAAATAAATAAAATAAAAAGAAAGCAAGTGTGTGTACATGTGCGCAATTCCCAGCCAAAACTATGGAATGTTGAGTATTAAAACTTTGGGTATAGGTGACAGGAGGGGGTCCGTGTGTACCTTGAAGCCATATTTTTAATTTTCATACAAGAATAAAAAGGTTTATATTAAAGAAGTGAAAGTTTTATATGGTTTTGATAAAAATTGGTATATTGTTACAGCTGAGCAATTTGATATATTTTTGATTTGATAGTTTAAATGGTTTTGGCAAATGATTGATGGTTTTGATTTGATTAATAAGCTTAAAAGTTTTAATAAAGTAGTTAGTGATTGTTTGATTCAATAAGTTAATTGGTTTTAGCTGGGTGGTTGGTATATATAGGTAGATTTAATGCTTATTGGTTTCAGGTAAGTAGTTGATGTTTTAGTTAATTTGATATGTATAAATGTGTTTGGTTTAGTGGTTGATAATCTTGATTTATTCAATATAATTTGATTTCTTAATTTTATCAATAGCTATCTACTCATATAAAAAAGAATTGATTAGAATCATCAGTTAAACTTTAAACCCACAAACTAATCTGTGCTAAACTGGGTATCAAGAATTTATTTAAACTTTTCTTTACAAAATTAACTTTCTTTTTATTTGTTTATATAGGATATATTATCACATGAATAAAAAACCAAAAGCCTATACTTTTTTACAACTAGAGTAGTACCTCTGTATATTAAACTTCTTTATATCAAAAATCACCATTTATTGAATTTTTTAAGTCCCATGAAATCTTAACCTACAAATAATAATAAGAAACAGGTTTCTATATATCAAAATTTCTATACTTGAATTTTTCTTAGGAACCACCAAATTTGATATACAGAGGTCTTACTGTACTTTATAAAGTTTAAGGTTAGTAGTAAACTACTTTAATATAAATATATGAATTTTAATATCCTTTTTATATAAGACCTAAAATTATATGTTTCTAATGGTAATTATATAGCAATTTGGCTGGGTATTTTCATATTCATCTAGTTCAATTTTTTCATAGGTTTTGATAAGTAGTTGGTAGCTTTTGGCTATTTTGTAAGCTCAACAATTGGTTTTTGCTGAGTTGTGGTTCATTTTTTGGTTGATTTAATGGGCTCAATAGTTTCAGTTAATTGATTAATGGTTTAGTTAATTTAACAGGCATAATTGATTTTGGCTAAGTGTTTGGAGGTTAGAATATTTGATAGGTTTAATATTTTCTGAACTTATTGATGGCTATCTACCAATATAAAAACTAAAATCATATAAAATCATCTGATAAATTATAAAAACTGAAAGGTATTCCATCTTTTGTTATCCCCATAAATTTTACTCTAAAAATTAAGATTAAAATAAACCAACTGCACAAAAATGTCAATGACGCTATCCAGAATGTGGTAACTGTAGCATGGAATCCTAAAGCTAAGATTACCTGAACCAATATTACCACGTGTGTTAAATTACCAGATGCCCACATTAAAGCCAAAAAAGCTTTAGCCAAATTCACTTCCATTTTGTAGTTGGCAATTTCTCAGAAGTACCAATCAATAGAGATATAGAACCACATGCTGCCAATGCCTAACGCCCTTACTATCCGCCTTGGCATGTACCCTACTCTGGGATGAGGAAGCTGCAGCCAAAGATGAGCCCCCTGATTCCCCCTCCCCCTCTGCCATGAAGGGATAAACGGTCTCCACTCCCCACCTGGTTGGTCATTTCATTTGGTGTGTTTCATTCAATCCACTCTTTTGGGAATTTTGTTTGATTCAATTATTTTAATTAGTTTTAGTTTTAGTTTGGTAATGTCCATCCCCTGGTCAGCTTACCTCAGTTAAATAAAAATTATAAAAACTATAGAAAAACATGGGTATCTCACTGAAATAAATTTAATTCTCAAATTAAATCATCTTTTTCATTGAAAAAACTAAATTATCAAAATAATGTGGTCTAAAAAACATGACTATGTTCAATTATATACTATCTTTTATCTAGATTGTTCACTTTACAGCTTTTAAATGAGCCAAAAGCTATAATTTTTAGGTTAAGAGTGTCCATCTTTAGTCCCCAATTATTAGAATAGTTATTGGCTATATTGCTACCTCAGCTATAATGTAATGGGTTTTTGGTTATCTTTAGAAAGCTTTCTAAATTGTAATATCTATAAATGTAATGGTTATAAATATAGTATCCCAATGCCACATATAGTAGCACTAAAATAAATATATTTGCATCTACTAACGCAAGAATTAATGTTAAAAATAAATTATTATTAAAATCTTTTTTTATCCAAGCTATATTATTATGCCTACTCAGATTTTGAAAGTGAGAAACAGACTATCTTACCTATTTTGTTTACCAGTCAAACAATGCTTATTATCAATTAGCTTGCTGTAATGCTTATATTTCATTTAAATCTTATCATTAATGTTCTGAAACCAAAGAGACTTGAAATTAAAATTGAGTTTTATTATTTTTTACTATAAAATTATGGTAACTATAGAAGATCTACAATGCGCCTTCATTTGGATCACTTGAAATTTACTAATATTTTTTTGTGATATCCATAGCATTGATTACACATATAAAATAACGCTGACATCTGATACTTAATAGGTATGAATAAAAGTTCTGAATGAGATGATATTTTGTTCTTAATTTGTAAATATATGAGAACTGATTTGAGTAACTAAAGAATTAAAAAAGGCACGGAAAAACTAAGCAACCTATTTACTTTTTAGCAGAAATTAGATAAACTTAAGTGATGGCCATATAAAACATTAATTGCTCTAAGCACTATTGTCTTTAGTGAAATTTACATTTTTGGCTTTTATCTTCATATCTTTGCCATATTTGAAAATCAATATAAGCTTTAATGTTTGTATATTTTTTGGGTATCTATAAAATAAAAACTTTATATATGCATTATGTGATCAAAACAAGGTTGGTGGCCACATGTGCAAAAGAAGAGAGGCGCAAATATGGTCATATAAACTCATAAGGTCTCATAATGATTAAGTCAGCATGATAAGGTTTTCTTATGTTGCTATGATGTCTTAATTCTATATATATTTATCAAGTATTTAAAACCTTCTAGAACATATAAAAATAAAGTAGAGAATATATAGCACTGTAAGGTGTAAGTGTGATGAGATGGTAATTAAGGTACTAAAAATAAAAAAGCTTAAATATTTTTAGCGTTTTTAAGTAATATATAAAGGTCTAAGATTCTTGATACTAATGTCATAGAAAATGTCATGCAGGAGGTTTCAAGGGGTAACGCGCCAGATAAAAGATGCCAAAAGTGGGCAAAATGTCCAAGCAATATAAAAGCAACGTCTCAGGCTATCTCCATTGCATTTCTATATAATTTTTTGAAGTAAGACGCTACTTAAACTGACGCAATCATCAGAGAGAAATAGTCCCTAAGATTTGATTGAGTTTAGATGAGGACTACGGAAAAATTGGCAAAATAAGTGGCAGCGGACTCAATGGTGTAGGCCATGGCATAGGCGCTAATTTTGTGTACAACAGGAAGTTCAGACTAGAACCTAAAACTGAGTCTGTCCATTTGTAATAGGCTTAAATCACAGTTTGATAGTAAAAAGGTCTTAAACAAGAGGAAGACTTAGACATAAGATACTTAAAACTTATTTAAATTTATTTTAATAACTGAGAGAACAACGGCATTTCTCAGCTTTGATATCAATATAAGGTGTAGTCTTTGATAGTTTAAGACGAAAAACAAAAATGGTCCAAGCTGAAAAGTTCTCGCCTTTCATCAAAGTCAAAATTTTCTGAACTCAACAAATTCTGTTACTTCATATATGTTTATTTTTCAGATCATTTTATATGTATTCTGCCAAATTTTTGGCAGTTTTAGTTCCATTTGCTTCAGGCCTGAATGGAAAAGCAGGAACCCATTTGTGGTCAATGACCTTAGAGAGGTCATTGGTGTCCTTCAAAGATTCTGGCTTTAATTCCAGTGGCTTCAGGTGCTTAGCCCTGGATGAGAGGTATACCACAGGTAAAATAGCACTAATTGTTATTACCCTCCACACTTAGTGTTTCCACCCTGCCTGAGGGGACATTGGCTAAGGAAAAGTTCTTGTGGGAGTTAATAGATTCATGGCGATCAAGGAGGCTTGAGTATTGCGGGCCTACAGCATTGAAGAAACTTTCATGATGATCTCAGATTATCTCATGAGCGTTTGAGCAGTCTCTGTATGATATGCAGCTGTTATCAGTTTCATCATGGTCTTTCCAGGACACCAATTACTGGAGGTGACGTCAGAATAAGCGTGAAGCAAAGATGGCACTGAACTCATATTGGATCACATCTAATATCACTGGCTCAGGTTGGGAAGGTATAGACTCTCAAAGGGGCTCAGGATGCACTCATGAAGGGTGCTGAACACTTTGATGGAAGGGGTAGGTCAACTTGGTAATCGATGGGACAATCTTCTTGATATTCTTGAAGTTTAAACACACTTGGGGGATTAACTAACGGCAGGGCTGCTTCAAGTGGAGATTCTTAGCATTGACTATGACCAAGTCGTCTGGCTTGTACTCACGGCCTTCTCAGCGCTTTCAGTCAGAATATGCTTTGTAAATCCTCACAGCGTCAACAAGATGATCCTTTACTGCCTGATGTATGTCTCTGAGTTCTTTGGCGCGTTCATTGGCTTAAAAAACTTTGGACTCTAGCCTTGTACTCAAATTGAAGCTGGGACTATAGCCATATATTGAAAAAAGGAGACATGCCTGTTGAGGTATGAGTAAGTTTATTATATGTGAATTGTGCCAGCAGAAGGTGAGGGGACTATATGTTCTGTTCTGCGTTATAATAGCTACACAAGAATTACTTAAAACCCTGGTTCACCATCTCTGTCTGTCTATCTGATTGAGGGTGAAAGGCTGCGGAGCGGCAGGGGTGGATCCCTAAGATGGACAGTAAGGCTTCTTAGAACTGAGCAGTAAATTGATGACCGTAATTGCTAGTAGTTTCCTTCAGGAGGCCATGTAGGCAAACAAAATGTGGTCCACAAAGAGGTGGGCAGTCTGGATGGAGGTGATTTTAGTATTACAAGGGACAAAATGGTAAGATATTGTAAAACGGCTCCACAATCATCACCACATCATAACCCTAAGAAAAAAAGAGTTTCATGATGATATTGATGGACACTGATGTCTGAGGGCCATTACAGCTTGAAGGAGGCACATAGACCAGCGCTCTTCTGATGACTAGGTTTTGGCTGATTGCATGACGGACAGGACTTTTTAAAATTTGCCAAATCAGTGGTGATGCCCTTCCAGCTGTAGGAGCAATGGATAATCTTGAGTTTGTCCTTGCCAGGGAAGCCAGCAATGGGGGTCTTGGGCTTCACGTATCACCTCCTCTCTCAAGAGTCCAGGTGGTACCCATCACTTGCCCTGATGAAGTATGGCTCCATCCAGAAGCTGGTAGCCCTTGTCTAGGGTTCGCTAAATCTCTTAAAGCTTAATTGATCCTAACGTAGTCTGCTGACGAGGGCTGAGAAAACATAATCTTGGCAGGGGTGTCAGTCTCTTCTTCTAGGGGCTCCATCATAAGCAGAGCGAGGAAATGGCAAGTGGGCTCTCCTTCACCTGTTCTGGCTTAATCAACACCAGGGTATTAAGGGCATCAAGTAATGTTGGATCTGGGACATAAGCAGGATTCCTTGATAGGGCATCTGGCAACAGGTTTTGGGTACCCTTAATGATGTCATATTGGAAATTGAACACTGATAGAATTTCCAACTACCTGGGCTGGAGAGGCGTCAGCTTTGAGGAGCACGGTAGTACATTAAATCCTTGTGAACAGTACATATGTAAAGGGCCACCTAGAGCCATGCAAATGGTGAAGCCAGCGCTGTACAGCCTCAACAACGGCGATTAGTTCCTTGTCATAGATGGCATAGTTAAGCTGCACCAGGGACATCTTCTAGAGAAGTAAGCAATGTGACGCTCCACTCCATATTCCTATTCCTGCAGAAGAGCTGCTCCCAATGCAAAGTTAGAAGCATCAGTTGTGACAATAAAGGGACGGACGGGGTCTGCGTTTGTTAGCACAGGACTGAACAAAAGCATGGATTTAATGGCGTGGAACGTGGCGCTGCAGTCTATGGTCCAGCTGTAAACTTTTTTCTATATGCGGTTTAAAGGTTGGAAGCAACTTCAGAGAGCTGATGAGTGAACTTCTTAAGAAAGTTAAAGCCCCAAGGAAGTTTCATAACTCTGTAAGAGATGAGTGAGTAGCCCAATTGCGGATGACTGCTTCCTTATCAGGGGCAATCATGTGGCCACGAGAGAAGATAATGTTTCCTAAGAACTGTACTTAGGGTTGTATGAACCCGCACTTGCTAGTTTTGATAGTAAGGTTTGCATGTGCTAGCCACTACATGATAGCTACACGGTGGCAAGCGTGTGACTCTTCATCTGGGTAGAATACTAATACCATCCATGTAGGCTATTGTGCAAGTTTTCATAAGTTCTCCCAGGACAGCGTCAATGAACCTTTGAAAACAGGCGGGAGCGTTCTTCAAAATGAAAGGCATGACCCTAAACTGGTAGATAGCTTTTTGGGTGCATATAATGTTCAACCATTCCTGACCTTCATTGATACAAATATGGTTAAATCGTTTAGGAAATCCAGATTGCTGAACACTCTGGACTTCTCTACATAGCAGGCAATCTGTTCTCTAAAGAGAGCAGGTGGGAGTTAGGTACTGTAACGTTTTTCATATTGCCATAGTCAATGCAGGGGCGAAGGAGGCCATCTGATTTCTCCAAAAATAGAAGAGGGAAACACACGGGTGAAAGTTTTTCCAAAATTTGGCCCTCAGAGAGCATATCGTCAACCCAAACATCCAAGTTGTCCTCCTCCCTCAAGGACAAGGGGTAGATGGTAAGGATATCTTGACGAGGTCAACGGTCAGCTTGAACTTAGATTCAAACTTGGTGTTCTCAGGAAGCGGATGAGCCTTAAAAATTAAACATGTCCACATAGCTCCTGATACACTCAGACAGGATAAGTGTGGTAGTGGTGGTGAAGGTCAGTTAATTTAATACTAGCCTAACATGGGAGAAGTGTCTTATCCTTTTGGTAATTTAAAGTCGCTTTCAGCAAGGTAAGGGATGGTAACCGTAACTCCTTCTAGGAACTTTATGTGGATAGTAGAGTCCACAATATTAGTGAAGATGTCAAAGCATTGCATCCAGCCTTCACCTAGAATAACAGGATACAGGAAGTTTTTAATCGCGGAGAAAATCTCCATAAAGTGCCTATTGCCTGAAAAAAGACACAGGTGACTATACTTTAAAGCAGGTGATAATCTTGAGATTCCCAGCCCTTTACAAACTGGCCTACCCCTGAAGGCAGGTCTAACGCTTCTACAAGTTCTTGGAAGATGAGTTTTTCTGTAGCACCAGTGTTTACAAGTTGAGCGCAGGAAGTCCCTTCCAGCAGAGGAGAATGTAGCCATGAACAAGAATTATGCAGATGAAGGTTACTAACTGATGAGCCAAAGGACAACAAGATAGCTCCAAGCCCAGCAGGGAGTAGTAGGCGATAAAATCCCAGAAATTTAATAGATTAACATTCACATTCTCAGTGAGCTTTCCACAGGACGTAAAGAGAGTGGGATAACTTGATGTTTTATGCTCATCAGTATGGAGATCCATTGTTGGAAAGTTTGCTTTTCCAAACAGTGGAAGAATCTAGTGTGCCAGGCCAACCAGTAGGGAGACTGGTTGACCCTTTGCCATTTCTCCTTCATTGGCGTAACAACCTCCTATGAGTCCACTTCCAACCCACCAACACAGCATACCAATGCTTTCGCCTTAGCCCCAGGGTTCTTGGTGTTCCCTGGAGAGTCCTGCCCCCATACTGGGTGGCCTAGGCACTCCCACGCTGCCCAACCTCCCTAGCCCTTTGCCAATACATCTGGGCATGCCCTAGCGAGTCCTCCCCCATCCTTGGTGTCTATGTCACTCCCGCACTTCACCCCGCAGAGCTGACAGCTAGTCAGCGCATTGTCATCAGTGTCTGGTTGGCCAGGTTCCCGCTAGTTCCTCATGGGAAGGAGGTATAGGAGCTGGCAGCATCAGCCACTCCAGGAATATCACCTCGCACCTTATTTGGGGATATCCTGTCCCATTTTCACCTAATCTAACTGAAAAACTACTAACAATTAAAATAAGATGGGTGAAAGAAAGATCTTTATTTGGAGGGAAGAATGACTATTTATACTCTAGGCTACTGCGCCTATGAAAACCCTTTGACATCCAAGCCAGAACTCAAATTAATCATCATTCATTTGTGGTAATGATTCCCTCCCAATCCACTCATCAGATTCACCAAATATTAAATTTATTTTCCTATCCTTGGCATGGTTTTCCAGTTGATCATATATATATATTAATAGTTAAATTATTACTTTTGAGCATCCTTAGCATAAGTTGCTGGTACTCCAAATTAGGCAGCGAATTCATTATTTGACAATTGACAACAATACTTCAACTTTCCACTGGAAAATCCCACAATCGTTTTTATGGCAGTTGGCACATAGATAAGATTCCGCTGAACTCAGATTTAAGTCAGCAAAATCATTTTCAAATGGTTAATATGAATAAATTGGCTTTCCTCTGGAAATCCATACAATCACCCACAATTTTGGAGCTGGCGCTGAACTAAGAATCCACCAAACCTAATTAACATTATTTATATAACAACAAATAATATCAAACTATGCAATTAGCTTGCAATCATGCTCAACTAACCAACACCCCTAATTCTGATTTTATTGGGAGGAATCCATCTGATTAATTTCTGACATTTCTCCCCACTCAATAAGATGGTATTCCTTTAGCACGACCCACCCCAATGGTGGGCCAAACATACCACAGTGCCCCCTCAAAGGATCACTGGATCCAAACCAATGGCTCTCACCACCTCTTAACCTGCCCTCCAACTACTCAAGCAACCAATAGCTAAGCTCCTTTTAGTGAGCACCACCGTTATAATTTTGGGCGGTACCATTGGGATCCACTATAGGGGTCACACAGGTCAAACCCACTGAACAACAGATGGATGATATATGGATTATTGGTCCTCTGAACACACTGTAAATATAATAAGATAGGAGCAATTGCCCCAATGTCACTTTTATTTATTTTGATAAATACAGAGACTCTTCACTGTTCCACTCTCTCAACTAATAACTACCTCCTCTTTTTAATTGCTCAATCTCGCTTATATATCAGCAACTTCAGAAGATACTGTTCACTGAGCTTAGACTATTCTATTCCACAATCTATAGGTTTTGGCTGGTATTCTTCAATTCTCTATTGCCTTAGTTCAATGTAATTTAGATTATGTTTGTCAAATGTTGACATTGCCTTATTGCCTTATTTTGTAGGCAATCCAATAATAATTCATTATGTCCCAAAATTACCTCATTTTCGAGGGCGCTCAAATACTGGTAAACAATTATCCTATTTGGCGTATTCTCACCATTCCACCATAGCTCTTCAGGGCTTATTGTCCAGACATATCAGAATCTCAACATCCATATCGCAGGAAATTATGCCAATAAGGACATTCAGACTCATGGAGGGGTCCACCAAGGCAAATTTACTTCAATAATTTCTTATGGATATCCACCCTTTTCTAAATGGAATGAGCTAAGGAGGGTAGCTCTGATGTAATAGAAAAGAGCTTTTCCACTTAGCAAAAATGGGGGACAGATTGGGTAGGAGGTATAAACCTTAAGATGGCAACAAAGGGTCCAGAGCTAGAAGAAAGTGAATGCTCCAAATCAAGTGAGATAGACTTACTAACCCCTCAACTTTTGAGGATAAAATAAGAGGTACTCCATGGAACGTGGCACTGCAGGGTCATTGGTGAGGAGACCAAACCTATGACAGAGGTTTCAGTCTCACCTGCTGGTGAGCTCACTTTCAATTCAAAATAGTGCTGTGGTAACACAATTGGGGATATCCGATGATTAAGCTGGAGGTGTCTATGACAGCTAAGCTCTCAACTGGATAGGTCAGAATGGGATATGAAACTTCACTAGAGTCAGTTTTAACAAGTTAGTTTCCCTGATAGGGAACAAATGAGACTGAGTTGTCAAGTTCTAAGATATGAAGTTCCATGTTAAAATGAGATTTGGCAGTTCAAATACTGCTAGACAGATGTGCGTGAGGTTGGAGCAAGTCTCAGATAATGAAGGGGAAGATTAACCTATATGACAAGTACAGAACCATAATGTCCAGAAACTTGCAAAGGATGGCATATTCAACTGTTCAAGTGATTCCAATCTCAAATCCTATTTTTGGAACAGCCATATGTATTGGGCAGTAGTGAGGTCTCCTTGGGCAAAGGGAAAAAGGAGTTATAATCCTTAAAAGTAGTAGGAGGGAACTCGTGGGGTTTGATAAAGGCTTACAAAGTGTGAGAGATTCCAGGAGTCTTCTATTGTCTCAATTGAGGCGAGTAATTACCGGTGGGCACCCTCAGAGATCTCACAAAGAAGCAGTTGGAAGAAGAGAACAGGCTTGTTCCTTGCCTTTGGACTTATAACAAGCACTAAGGTTGGACAACATGTTAAAATATCACATTTAAACTTTAAGTATTAGGAGGTGGATAATATCAAGTTAGTAGTGGCAGGTACTGCACACTGTATGAGCTTCTTAAGTGAGGGTGTGCGCAACACCCTATGCACATCATTTAAAGAAGGTAAAAACCAAGGCCAGTAATGATACAAAAGTACTGGCCCAGTGAACAATTTTAAAAAGGGGGCAACTCTGAGAGGTTGGGCTAACTCTAGTAACCCAAAAAGAAAAGAAATTCACTGATAATCTTAGCTTTTTTCAGTTTATGTCATAGAAATGGAGTGCAGGAGGTTGCAGGGGTAATGCGCCAGGTAAAAGGTGCCAAAAGAGTGCAAAATGTCCAAGCATTAAAAAGTAAACTCCCAGGTTATATCTACGGTGTTACTATATATGTTTTTGAAGTAAAATGAAAACTAAAATGATGCAAATCATCAGAGAGAGGAGTCCCTAAGAATTGTGTGAGTTTGGATAATGACTATGGCAGAAATAAAAAAAGAGGCAGCAGACTTGGCAGAATAGGCTGCAGCATAGCTGCTGGTTTTGCTTGCAACAGGTGGGTCAGACAGAAACTTAAACTGAGTTCAGCCATCATGAGAGGTTTTAACCACAGTTTGATAAGTACTAAAGTCTAAAAATAAGGGTAGAATAAGGCAGAAAATACTAAAAACTTTATTTAAAAGTATATGAATATCTCAGAAAAGCAGAGAAATTTCTCAGCTTTGACCTCAATAGAAGTGGTTTACTTCATTATCTTCAAAGTAGTTAACAAAAACCAATTTGAG
The DNA here is from genome assembly GCA_022478985.1 of Massospora cicadina. NCBI lineage: Eukaryota > Fungi > Entomophthoromycota > Entomophthoromycetes > Entomophthorales > Entomophthoraceae > Massospora > Massospora cicadina. Next base: position 108,286 of record JAKSZP010013182.1, read on the forward strand.
CTGAAAAGATTTTGCTTTTCAGCGGTATCAAAAGTTCTAAACTTAGCCAAACTCTAGTACTTCTTATCAGGTGATTTTCCAGATTGTATAATCAATTTCTGCCGGATTTTCAGCCATTTAGTGACATTTTCTTTAGCCAGACTGGCAAAGCAAAAATCTATTTGCAGTCAATGACCTTAGAGAGGCCATTTATATCCCTTAAGGATTCTGGCTTTGATTCCAGTAGCTTTAAATGCTTAGGCTTGGATGGTAAGTATACCTCATGTAAAATGTCACTAATTGTGACAATTAATCTAAGATCTAAAAAAAGCCAAATCTTTTGGTCTTATGCTATTTTTAGCACTAGTGGTGCCCTACCCAAAAGGGGGACACGCCATGCATTTTTATTTGCAAATGGGCTAAACAAAGGGATTTTTTAATAAAATTTAATATGACACCTCAGCTAACAGCCTAGGAAGCCATATCAGAAGGTGTGGAAGCTTTGGGGAAACTTTTGTCTGCCGCCCGCTTTAGCTGGAAGACCATAATGGACAGCATCAGGGTGGGAGTATCAGCGTTATGGGGCATAAGGATGTATAGTGGTGGGTTTTCTTTGTTTATGAGGCCAGCGGTGTCCATTGCCTCAATGTATTGAGCAAGTTGATGCTCAGCGAAAGTGATGAAAGCAGGCACACAAGTGAGCAACTTGATGTGCCATCAGGTTTTGGGTTAGTTGGGGTTAAAAAAAGAATTTTTTGATGTATTGATACAAGCGTGGCTCACACTAAAAGAGAGCTCATCAATTTCTATATTTTTCATCTTCCTCAAAATCATGGAGAAAATTGGGTCTAGGAATTCCTCAACAAGGGGCTCCATCGCCCCATGAAGATTCTGGCGAAGTAGGGTGTTGGCAGGGGCAGCTGCAGACTCAACTACCATTTTATTAATATGTTATAAACTGGAAAACCGTTTTTAGGGCGAAAATGGCGGGGGCTCAAATCAGGAGGATCAACGAAAAATTCCTTTTAAAGCAAAATCTGGCTTGACATGGTATGGCTGTTCATCCTCATCAATTCATTTGAGAGCCTCAAATGGATTGGATTTAGCCGACACTGGGACAGCCACCAGAATTGGGGCAGTGACAGGAGCAGTCATCCTTTATAGATTTAGATTTATTTGAGGTAGATTTATTTGAGGTACGCTGACCAGGGGACGGACAGTACTGATCACTACATTCAAAATGGCAAAACAAACTACTAACCAGGTGGGAAGCAGAAACTGCTTAACCCACCATGGCAGAGGGTGAGGAGGGGTCGGGGGGTTAGTTTCAGAAAGACCCGCCTCAATCAAGGGGTGTTGGTTGCAGTACCGGATCAGAGCAGAGAGCCAGGGCGTTGGGGCATCTGCATAGTGGGGGCTGAGGTCAGCGTAGTAGGAGTTTTCCACTTCTGCATCAAGATAATGACGGGAAAGTGTCTCAACAAAAGCTGCGAGGAGAACTTCAGCTTCTTTGCGGGCTTCAGGAAGTTGGGTGAAAAGGGAGATACTGTGGCGGGTGATTTTGGCTGAGGGGTTGAATGAAGCAAGTGTTGCGACATTCATAACAGCAATTTCAGCATCATCAAATAATTTTGAGATGTCACTGCAGGGAGATTCAGGGAAGTCAGGGGGAAGAAGATGGTGGGCAGGCCATGCTGGAGCTGAGCCAATGACTGGGCCACCGCGGTGCGTAGTTTTGGGCAATGAGGAGAGGCCACCGCAGCTAAGGCGAGCTGGTGGTCACTTTGGAAGGGGGTTGTATTGGGTAGAGGAGCAAAATGGCGAGGGGTAGGGGTTTCATCAAAGTCAGGAAGGAAAAATTCTGCCCAACCATAATCGCCATGGCAGAGAGGTTGACCTGTATGCTTACTAATAAGGGTATTACCTGATTCGTCAGTTTCAGCCAATAGATCCCATGGATTTTGGTTCACTGGAATAGTGGCATTTAAATTTGAGTGGGTAGAATTGGGCAAATGGGCAGCTGCTTGGGTACGAATGTTGGTCCAAGCATTTTTCTGATTGGCTGGCGTAGATTTAGGTGAAAGAGTGAGGATGGAGGTTTTGGGTGGGGCTGATTTTCCATGTGGGCCCACTGAACGAGATTGGAGGGTGGGAGGGGGCAGCAAAGCGCCCCATACTGAACCTCCAGAGGGGGGCTCAGAAGCTGCATCAGCAGATTTGGCCTTAGGGCACGCTCTTTTTGCATGGTCGAGGCCAAAGCAGAGGGAACAAATCTGCCTACCATTATTGACCCGAGCCCAAAAGAAATGATCAGGTGCTGCAGCCACACTAGCGCGGGGTGGGATTTGTTGGGCTATGGTAGGGTGGTGTGGTATGATGGTGGCTGTTGCACGAGGAGCAGCAAGGCGTTCTGCACCAGAAGGAATGGCAAAGATGAGGTTGGGCTGAGTGCCATAAGCCATGAGCCCCGCGACCAACTGGTCATACAAAACCTGGGGTGGAAGGTGGGATGGGAGATTTGCAAAGGATACCACTAGCGTGGTGTCTGAAGGGAGGCGAGTACGGGTTGTGGGAATGGGGGTTTTTTTATAAATTAGAGGAGTTTGTGCTGCCGCTTCAGCATCCTCCTCAGATTGGAACCCAACGTCAAAGTAGCCCTTAAAAGGGCGGAAGTCTATAAAGCCAGCTGGCGCAAAGGCTGTAGTGGCTAGGTCAATAATTGCCTTATCGGCATATGGGAACAAACGTCCATAGTCCACTCTGAGGCAATAGCGAATAGCAGAGCGAGGGAGGGCGAGAGGATGGGGGCGAGAAGGGTGGATGCGCGCCAGGTGGAGTGCTAGGTCTCGTGGGGGGACAAAACAGTTGGAAGCAGTGGGCGGGCTGTTTGAACCTGTCTGAACGCGCTTGCCTGCAGGGCGGAAAACGCTAGGTGGGGGTGCACTGCTGCCCCACACTGGGGTGGCAGGCGGCAGAGCCAAGGACATCAAAGAATAGGTTTGGGAAGATGGCTGTGGATAAATAGACTTAAATTTAAAATCGCTCAAAAGTGACTTTGAGCGGTTAGCAGTCATCCTTTATACTATCATAAATAAAAGGAAAAAGTATATGAGGTGGGCCTACCTTGATATAAATATACCACACTGAGTTTTTAGCCTGTGCTGGTTTCAAACCAACTTCAATCAAAACCTGACCCAGAGTGGAGCAGAAAACACCCCGATATGATATCCACTCTTCTCAGATTTTATACTATTAATTAGGTTAGTTAAGCTTAATAAAGCAAACACCTAAATCAGAAAAATACTTTTTGGTTTTTAACTTATATAAACTTATTTTAGTTATAATGCAAATTAATTATATATTATAAGTATATATTTAATGTATATATATAACAATTTAAGAACCCTATTTCTTATGGTTTTTGTCATTTGAAACAAAATAACTTTCTACATATCATCAAAAAACAGCTTTAATTCTGTTTATAATTTATATTTGTTTTTTTTGGTAGCACTTAAATTATATATTTAACTAAAAAATCTATTGGTTATTTCTTTGTCCTATATTATTTTAATTAAAGTAAAGCTCTAAACTGGATTCTGTATGCATAATTAATGCTTTAGAAGTGTAATTTGTTTGTCATTTCTGCTTGACAACACATTTGAGCAAATTTAAAAATTACAGAAGAACTAAACAAATCTGAAAACCAACACACAGCAAAACCCCAATGTCCTTGGCCCTACCGCCCGCTGCTCCAAAATGGGGTAGCAATAAAACCCCACCTAGTATCTTATGCCCATCGGGGAAATGCATTTGAACTAGGTTGACCAGCCCCCCACCCAATTCCTTAGTTCAATACATTCCCCCCAAAGATCTCACCCTCCACATTGCACGTTCCCAAGTGGTGCCTTGTAGCCCCATTGTGCTCCCCCAAAGAAAAGTGTGATTCAGCCTCCAGGATGATAATGTCAACTTGTATCCCTATAATGACAAACATATGATAGAACTAACCCAGGCGTATATGCAGCCTGCAGGCTTTATCAACTTCCACCCCTACAAGGGGTACTTCAACCTCAGCTTTACTTGTGAAGCTGATGCTACAATTGCAGAAAACATTCCCCTGGTGTTCCAGGGAACCCCCATCCCACCACTTGCAACTGGTTGCTTGATGACACCATTCTTATGGTTCAATTTTCAGGCCTCCCCTGTTAGATTTTGATGGTTGACTTAAAAATAAAACCCTTTGAGAAAACCATCAATGCTAATAGACTTCTACCATTGATGGATCCTTTGATCCTTCCCAACTTATCTGCATAACTAAATTCATTCCAAAAACGCCTAAATTGTACTTAAATTGTCTCAATTATTATACCTAATATTAGCTATAATATAATTACATTGTGGCTAATTATGGGATCCACTTGGGTGAACCAGGTGAATCTATGACACACAATTCTAATTGCATTTACAATTTTAATGCAAAAATGATTCATTAGTTCTAATTTTAATGTATGTTGATCATCGTAATTGGCCTGATAGTATTTGCACATGGATAGCCCAAATAGGGAGTAACTAGTACCATTGAGAGGCCTTCTGATGTCCCAATTAGGGGTGCATCATAATTTGAACTCTATATTTTTTATTCTCCCCATTTATTGTATTTTGTCAGCTGTATGATAAAACGTAATTGGGCTGATTGAGAGGCGAATTTACACCACTGAGGTGCTAATATTAAGCCTAATAATCTTCCTGATTAAGAGTAGTAGTGCCTCCAATCGGGCTGAAACAATTGTAATTAAGTTAATTCAAGGGCCAAATTAACTTGGAGATATTTCAATAACCACTGCCATAATCCATAACGGACTGGAATGGTTTTAATGAACTCATCCAATAGATGAGTATGGCCAGAAGATGCAATAGAGGTATAAAATACTGGCGCCTGGTCCTAAAATAAAATTATCATCTTTCCATACTTTCCTATTTTTGTCTTATCTTAATTCAATTTTCATAATAAGAAGTATAGACAAGCATTCAGGGGAGCTTGTCATAATTACCTGTGTCTGGAGAGTTCCCAATTAGAGAGGTAAAATATAACCCAAAAGAAGACCATAAGAGTCAATTGTTGTTGTTCAGCTTTGTGAGCTTCCATACGGTTAGAAAATACTGTAAGACACATAGCATAATTGAGGATTTATTGGCTGAAACTCTTCCCAACTATTAAAGCAGGAATATTAATAAGTAAGCTAGTCCTCAATTTCTCACATCCCCACCCACCTGAAACTGTATACAACAAACTAATATCTGGGTTGACAATATATGTTGCTGACCCCATTTTACAATTTGTGGTTCTCAATGGAGCCAACCAACTTGCAGGCCCTTATGCCTTTGCACCTACACACCCAAAATCAACCAAAATCGACATTTCAATTCCTCCTCACACCATTGTCCCCTCTGCCCCTGACCACCCTTTTCTGGGTCAGAGTAGATAAAGGGCGCACAATCTGCCCCACTTATTTTGACCTGAACCACACAAAGTGGCGCTGCCCCACCATATTCTGAGCTGGAGCCCATACACTCAACCCCCCATGATGCTCCCATTGCTGACATAAAAACTTTTTGAATGGGGCACAATCCTCCCTCCCCCTCCACTTAAAATGGTAGATGCAACTGCCATGAATTCAACCAATAAGGAGCCAATATGTTAAATCACAACTCATACTCTAACTAATTAGAAGCCAGCATGGACCCTTTAAATTCAAAAAAAAAACCACCCAACCACCAAATCCATCCCACCCATATGCCAATTGACCTATCATTTTCAAACAAAATCCCTGGAATCATTTGAAGGAGGTTGATGGTTTGGGAAATACCATCCCTGACTCAGTCAAGGCCCCAGGCCTTGAAATGTACCTAAACGCAGATTATGCAGCTTAATTTCCAACTTTTCTAATGCTCTATGCTCTGATGCCAATAAATTCCAAAGTGACCACCAACTAACTGAAGAGGTTGTTGCCTCCCCCAGATCCTTGCCCCCTCCAAAAGGCCGTAGCAAAATCAGTTGCAGTCTTGGCCAAGGGGATTCCCACCCCTATCCTTCCTTACATGCAACAAGTTCACAAAAAAATTTGATAATACCACCAAGTTGCCCACAAGGCAGTACAAAAAGTTGTGATGGTCACAAAATTTGGCCCCAAGACTCATATTACCAGCAACAACATTGTCACCTTTACCAACTACTTAAAGTTTGCCTCAAGGCAGAGAAAGCCCTATCCAAATATATCATAATCATCCTCAAAGCTAAATTTGAGCTTCCTAAGCCACTCTTCTACCTCAACCTCACTTTGCAGATGCACCCATGCCCATGCTCACAGCGCTCTGCCATACACTATCTGACACAGAGGAGGAAGATGAGCCTCCCAATCCTAACTTACCCCCCACCGTGGACGCATAGTGGTTTACTGCATATGACCTGGTTGTTTCATTTTAGTTTTTTATTTTATTTTTCAATTTGGTTTGAGTAATATGCTCATCTCTTTCCGTTCATTGAATTTTATCTTAATATAAGTTTTTCTCCTCAGAGCTTGGTGTTGTCCATCCCCTGGTCAGCTTGCCTCAGTTAAATAAAAAAAGCGTAATTTGTTATATCTACTTATTATATATCAACTCTTTTGCTCAGTTCAAGGTGCTGAGTTTAATGCTGGTAACAAGTGATAGTTACTACACTAAGTAATTACTTGTAATTATAAAATCAAGATACTAGGGCACAAGTAACTTGGAATATAATATCTATAGTGGATTAGGATAGTGGTACATAGTTAGTCATTACCAAGCAATTTTTATAGAGCTTAAATTATTATACATATTCTGATTAATATTACTTAGTAAATCTAAAGGCTAGAAACTAAAAATAGATTTACAAACTAAAAACAATTGTATATTAACCATTTACTAGTATGGTCAAATTATCCTATGTATCTTATATAAGGGGTTTTATTTAATTTTTGATTATAAAAAGGACTTGGGATGGTCAGCTGATCATAGTTGGAGAATTAAAAACTAGTTTGGCTATTGGCATATTAAAAACTAGGTCATTTGCATTGTGCGTCTTTAGAAAATCAAGTAATTTATATTTTATATAATGTTGACCATATCAACAAGAACTCAAATAATAGCTGCTTAACATGAATATCTACTTAAGGAATTTGGGTGTCATGGTAAAGTGAGTTTTATTAGATGCGGTGTATGAGCCAGTTAGTCTATGATTAAATTAGATGCTTTACAATTTAAATTTAAATTTAAAAACATGAATATCTACATAAATAAAAATTTATTTATAATTTTAGTCAGATAATATTGGAGTTCCATACAATGTTATTTTTGAGTACTAATACTTATCTTTTGGATATTTAAGTGTCAGTCATGAAGTCTTGTTGAGGCTTCAATAGAGTGCCAAGTATCATATAGTCACATTTAGATTAATATTCTCAGAGCTCCGGTTAAAAAGGTCTTGAAGCACTAATGTCTAAAGTATTGAAGAAAATTAGTTAAATTAGGTTTTTGCTTTCAATATACATAATGATATGAATCTCATCTGTTTCTATAATTTCAGAGCCAGAAACTGTAAACACTGGATTAATACCGTTACATTCAGTAGAGACCCCATCATAAAATAATTTTATATAGCTTGGATTACTTTTCTTGTTGAATAAAAATGTTTAGTTGATATAGTGTAATTAAATGTTCCATCTGATGCTCAGTCAACATATATCACAAGTCTACTTGCACTGTTAGCTTTGTGGCTATATTGGCTCTTCTAGAATAAAGATGTACTACTTCATATAAATGATGGATAAGTGTCAAACTTTTTTATAAGAAACAAACTTTTTATATATTAGGGATAGAAGCCTATAAATTTACAGAGAGGTAATGAGCCAATTGTTTCCATACAAAGAAACCTTTTGCTAATAAGATAATATTTAATTAGTTGGTATAATCTTAAGCTTGTAAATTTATTTGCAAAAGCCACATAAAATTTTGTATAACTTATAAATATCTATAATTTTTCTACAATCTATAATCAGCAAAATAAGGTGTATCTAGCTTACATCTATACTTAAATTTAGAATCTGCAAAAATATGAGATATTGTTTATTTAAATAAGAAATTTGAAATTTTTGTAGATAGTTTACACTATGTAGTAAGGCTTTAAATATTTTACTAGCGGAGTTACCCAGCGTTGCTTGGGTTTATATATTTCCAGACGTTTGAAATGATTAATTTAGGCTTTGTATTATAGATATCGTGAAACGTCTTACTTATACTATTGAACATATCGAACTAATTAATCATTAACCACTTACCCCAATCAGTTGAACCTACCAAGTCAATCAAAAACCACTAGCCACTCAGCTAAAACCAACTGAACCCTACTGAATTACTAATACCATCATACCATTTTACAAAGCCAAAGAACCTATCAGATCAACTAAAAAGCCACCACCACTCAACCAAAACCAAAAAAGTAAATACAACCAAATTTCACTAATACTTTGGCTAAGATAAAGTTAAGCTTTATCAAATCAATTACGAATGACCACCTTTCAGCTAAGTCTAATTTTAATATAAGATCCATAAAAATCTCAAACGACTTACCCAAAATTAATGGAATTATTAATTTGACAAAAAAGCACCAACCAAACAGCAAATTTAATTTAAAACTATTGAATCAATCAAATACCACCAAACTGTTAACCAAAAAATCTCTATATTTAAAATTATTTTGTGTATATATGCGCTATATTATATTTTAAACTACTGATCCAATTTCAATTTAACTTGGCACAAACATCCTATAAATTAGTAAAAATTACCTAAAAGGTATTTTAAAAATCATAATAGAAAAGCATAAAGTAGTTTTTTCAAAGATGAATGGACAATTAATAAGCAAACTAACATACCCTAAGATGTAAGCGCTTAAGTTATACTTATTTTTTAGTACTAGATGGTCTTAAATTATACTTATTTAAAACCAAAAAATGCAGAACTTAAAATCTTATAGTCCAAAGAAAAATCAAAGTAAGCATAGATACACAATAAAATATTAAATAGCTTTAATAACTATGTTAGCTCATCATTTTACTTTTAGGTTTAAACTATCGCTTGCAATATCAGTTTTAAGTTATTTAGTACATATATAAATATATATATATGTTATATATTTTTATGTAGGTAAAGATTTTTACAACTATATAAGATTAAATGTTTTTGAATCTGCTAAATTTGAACAATTTTATCTAACATTATAAGTAATTATATAACGCACTTCCTGAGAATGGTCATTGTTTAACCAATCAGAATTGTTCTACCACACTAATGCTTTGCCTGTTGGATTTTGACCTTAGGAGATGCTCGCTTGGTGCTTGATTTACCCAAAATCCAACAATAGAGATTTATACCACTAATAAAAATAATTTAACTTCAAAAACTTACAAAAGTTAGGGCTTTTTTAAGTGTTTCTTAAGCTTTCAGGGGATGAAATAAAAACTGAACCTTCTCTATCTTGGACCATTCCATATTTAACTTTATCAACGTTTGAGGAAATTCATTAATAAGTTCAGAATAGCTTAGACTAGTCTAAAGTAGGCAATATATGAATTTAGCCTATTGAAGCTCAGAAAACTTGCTTCACTTAGGCTGAACAATAAATGGGGAATTATTTTGGGGCAAGATGTACCTGTGGGTAATGACTTAATATATTTTAGCCAATCCCCATTAGCAAAAAATATTGCACCTTGGGGGACCCCAGCCACGCCTATAAAAGGGGATGGTCCCCACGTAGGTGCTTGAATGAGACTGGTAAGGGCTTGGGGAGATCCTTTCAATAGACATCCCAGAGTCTGCCATGAGGTCAGAGTAATCAGATGGCTTAAATTAGAGATAACTGCCACAAGGTAGTTGAACTAGTGTTACCCATTTTTGGGTTCCACCAAGGATCAGTCAGGGTCTTTTGGCCAATATTTTATTTATATAAATCAATCATTTCAGTGTTGTGGACTTGTAAATGTCCAACATTTCCCCTTATTGGCTGATTTTGACTCAGTACATTCTTATCTGGTAGCTGGAGGGCAAATGTCCAACATCACCCCTTAAGGATGTTGGTGGGGGGAGAATAGGGCCATGGAATTGGCCATGAACTTAATTAATAGTAAACCCAGTAGCAAGGAATTTGATGGATTACTCCTCTCCTCACTTGTAAGTGATTACAAAAGGGCCTTCCCAAATGGACCCAAATTTCTTCCTTCAAGGGTGATACAATTGTGATAGTAAAGCACCAAGTCAGATACTAGGAAGGAAGCTAGAGGGGCACAGAGCTCATTAGTGGCTTGACCTCTCTTTTTTTAAACAGTTTTAGGTAAATTAGTCATAGCTTCTTATTATAACTGAATGATGTGATGAACCAACTTCTTCATGGCTTGCTCTGGGTCAGTCCTATAGATGAAAATGTCTTTGGCCAATAATGCTGGCACCCCAAGTTTCCGTCCATACAACACATGGAAAGGAGACATCTTAAGTATCTGGTGGTAACTGATACAGTAGGCCATGAGGGAACTGGGTAAGTACTGACCCCAGTGAAGGGGGTCAGAAGTGGACATTTTCCATAATATAGAAACCAGGGTCCCATTGGCTCTTTCCATGGTGCCAATAGTCAAAGGGTTTTAGGGGCAGAAAAGAGCTTTTGAGTGCCCATGGAAGTCATGAAAACCTTCACCACTTGTGAGGTGAAGTTTTAACATTATCACATAGAAAAACTTAAGGGCAACCATATCAAGTAAAGATATACTGGTGGAGAATAGTGGCCGTGGCTTTTTCCATATGAGCTGGGATAAACACAGCCTCGACCCATTTTGTAAAGTGATCAATCCTAACCAATATATATTGATTTCCAACAATAGTTTGGGGTAGAGGGCCAACTACATCGAGACTTATTGTGTGTAAAGGCTGTTGAAGGGTGGTAGGTTAATATTGATACTTGAGTTGAAGCTGGATTGCTTTTTGCATGTTAAAAACCATCCAAGACTTTGACGATGGTCTTCATGATTCCCTCCCAATATTAGCGTTCTTTTACCTACTCATAGGTTTTCCGCACTCCACTATGCCCTAGGAGGGCATGAGACTCCATAATGTATATACTCGCTCTGAGGGTCAGAGGTAGGGTAACCATTCACCCCTACTTTCTTGTATATTTCCCATTATCCACATTTGCGTTATGGGAATGTTAAGCTAGAATCTTCAAGACTGGTTTGTCCTCATCCTCCCTAGCATCAGGGGTCATTAGAAGATCATGTAGCCGCTCTGCTTCACTATTATCTAAGTGAAGTATGGGAAGCTGAGTCAACCCATCAACATTCATGTGGCTCATCCCAGCTCGGTGTACAAGGGTCATATCATAGTGCTGGAGCTTTAAAGCCCAGCTTGCCAACCACCCAGTGGGATCCTTCATAATTTGTATACGCTTTAAAGAGGCATAGTCAGTAATCATTTTAAATGAGTCCATTATAAGGAAGGGCGATTGTATTTAACAACAAGAAAGACGGCCAGGCATCTTCTCAGTGACGCTATAATTGCGTTCTGCCTTAGAAAGCATCTTGCTGAAGTATTAAATGGGGTGATCAACCCCATGCTCATCCAGTTGTGCCAAGATAGTTCCAACCACATAATCAGAAACATCAGTAAACTGCATAAAGGGTTTGCTATAATCAGGGTGGAGCAGAGTTGGCCATTGCTGCAGCAGCTTTTTTAGTGTGTCAAAAGCAGCTTGTTGTTCCACACCTTAATGGAAAGTGGTATTTTTAGTTAAAAAGGCATACTAGGGGCTCACTGAGCTGATCAAATTTGCAGATGAATAGATGGTAGTACCCCATCATTCCCAAAAACATCTGAATATCATGACAGTTTTGAGAGCAGGCTTCTTGGATATCGCCTCAACCTTAGCTTGGAGATTCTGGATCCCATGTGAGGAGATGGCGTGGCTTAGGAAGTCCAACTTATTTTTGGAAGAATGTACATTTGGAGGGCTTCAGCAAAATGTGAGAGGCCTGCAAACGTTGGAAAACTTCCTTTAAATGAGAAAGGTTCTCATTGAAGGTTTGGGAGAAGACGATGATATCATCTAGATATATAATCACGCAACTAAGCTTTAGATCCTTCAAGGTGTGGTCCATGGCTTGCTGGAAAGATGAAGGCTATTGAACAACCCTTGTGGTAATTGGGTAGGTTGGAAAAGACCCTCACTGTAGATAAGCGCACACTTTTCCTGGACTTTCAGAGAAAGGTCCATTTTCCAGTATCCGCTAGTCAAGTACATTGCAGAAAAGAACTTGGACCCAGAGAGTTGGGCCATCACGTCATCAATTTGTGGGATTGTGTAGCTGTCCTTCTTAGTACGATTGTTCAGCTTGCAGTAGTCCATAACTACTTAATGTCCACCATTTTTCTTTTTTAATAATAAAAGTGGGGATGACCAAGGGCTTTGTGACGGCACCAGAAATCCAGCATCAAAAGTTGTTTGAGCTCCTTCCACATCTGTAGCTCCTCAACTTTTGATTTCCAATAAGGCTTGGATCAGATAAGATTGACATTGCCAATATCAATGGTGTGGCACCAGCCCTTCATATGCCCATATTCATTATCAGATTTGGAGAAAATATCACCATATGACTTCAGTTAGGAATAACTTTATTAAGTTCATTGGGAGTTAGATCATCATAAATTTGAACGTTGCGCAAAGAGCATATCATTTGGTCAGTGTGTAGTCACATATCTAGTATAGACCTAATAAAATAGACTTGTGGATGTCCTCAATGGGAAGCAACAGAGCTTTTCCAATCTTCTGATGCTTCTTTACAACCATGTCTTTTTAGTAAGATTCCCCAGCAGAAGCTTAATAGGTCGCTGGTAGGAAGGGTCTAGGATACATGGCAAAACTCGAGGTTCCAAAGGGCTTATTCCATTAATGCTTGTTAAGTGCAGAAGGCAGTTGCGGGGGATTTTCATAGTAATTTTGGTGTCTATCACCTTTTGTTCACCCGCTTTGATTACTACCTCCTCTGAAGCATACAATGGAATGCCCTCTGAACCATCCACAGAGTCAGGCAGCTTTTTTTTGTTTCTGCCCGCTGTGGTATAAGTAAGGGTGAGGGCAGAAGAAGAATACTCAACTACGCATATATATTCCTTCTTCTTAGGCTCAAAGTTTGTAAAGACTAGAGTAACTTCATAGTTTAGAAGGGAGAGAAATCCCTGTTTCATGCTGATGATTCCTCCATACTCAATCATAAATTGCATGCCAATGAGTATGTCATAGGCATTATTTGTTAATGCTACAGCAGGGGCAGCCAGTAGGAGTTTTTTAATAAATATGGGTAAATAAGAGTAGTCTCCAATAGCTCGTGTATTGTTAGGTCCAGAAGTTCCATACTCTTGTGAATAGTCCAGGTCAGGCGCCAACTTAACCTTGTTGATGAGCTTTGATGAGACCAAAAACTGGAGCTTCCATATCAAGGATGGCTAGAACGTGCACCTTATTGATAACAACCTCCACCTTAGTTATTGTGTTACCAAAAGTAGGGGGAGGGCGAGAACCTTCTATAACCGGAGAGTGGAGGCAAGGCGTTGAGCCATTGCAGGATATTTGTCTTTGATATATTGGAGGATATGAACCTGCTGGGTGGATTGGATCACTGTACTAATAAGCTGGTCAGCACACTAGTGGTATCAATCACCTCTGAAAACCTCAACAACTGTTGAAGATAGTTCGTCGTGGTATAATGGCTACATCAATTCTCTTTGTCCTCATCTTATCAGAACCTGCACTTCCATTGGAACTCCCAAAACGTAATAGCCTGCATCTTCACTACCCTCTTCAGACTCGTCATCAGAGGGATTGACAATGCAACTCAACGATATACTAAGAGGGGGATAAGAAACCGGCTTAATCTCCTCACAGGGGAGGGCTTTGTCACTCTCATCTATCCTTTTGACTTTTGAAGGGAGCATAGTAGCTGTAACAACTTTTGAGGGAGGCGTTGGAAGCGGAATGGGTTTAACTTTTGCCTTAGAAGTGACCGGCTTGGGCGGCCCCATAACTACAGGTTGTGAACTAGGGGTAACCTGAGTTGAGGATGAGGGGGATAGATGTAGCGGCTTAAATGGATGTGATACTTTATCAACCTTAGTATACCACTTGGCAAGAGGGGAATCAGGCAAAGTGATAACTGACTTCACTGGCTGAGCTTTTGAACCTGAATCTGGAGGGGAGCGCTGCCTCATAACTGCCAATAGTTTCTGGCTATCCTCACATGGTAGAGGAGTATTTTGTCATTGCAGATCTGCAGCAGCTGGGTTCCAGAGGGATACAGCCATAGAAGAGGCTAAAGAGGTCAGAGTTTCTTCCCACTTTTTACTTTTTGCAGAAGTTCAGGTTCATAAAGGTCAGCCACTTCTAGCAGTGCCTCTTTTTTATCCTGTAAAACTTGGAAGGTATGATTGACCGCGGAGATATGAATTGCTAAAGAGGGATAAGTTTCCAAGCTAGTCACAATATCTGCAATAGCATCATCTAGAGGAGCAGTTTGGCCAGAAACAGAGGTTGAGCTTTGCTATAGAATCGCTCAACAAAAGAGATGATTGATTCTCCCTCTTTCAGGATAAGGCACATAAAGGTCTGTTTTTGCCGTTGTAAACTCTGTAGGAATCCAAATTCATCAATGAGTGCTTGTTTAACCTCCGTCTATGTGGTAAGCGTAGCCATTTGAGGAACCATGATCTCCTGAGCCATGTCAAGAGAGTGTCTGTAACTCTCTCGTTCCCAACAAGGTTATGTGGGATGCAAACCCACATTGCTAGGGAACTAGCCATTAGAAGATGGGTAGGAAAGAACCTCAAACAGTGCCAGTGCAAAGGGTACCCCAGGCAAGGGTGTAAAGAGCAACATATAATACCAGGTAAGTAGGGAACATCACCTCTTGAGTGGACCCCAGAGGGGCGTCCATAACCAAGTGTAGCTTGGCGTCAGGGGGCTTGGGTGCCTCGATCTGGAGGGGACCTGGGCAGCCCACAGGTGCCCCTGGGATTTTGGTAAATTGCGAGATAAGGTAGTGGCCCACATGGTTGGAGACCTCTCTGAAGAGGTCCACCACCAAGTTTGCCCAAGGAACCATTGATAAAAAATGTAAAATAATGGGGGTTTTGTTTAAGAAAAGTTGACCAACAAGGAATGTTGGTCGCAAAAACATATTTAAAGGGGACTGAGGAAATTCAGGTTCTGCGGAAGTGCGCCCAAGCCTTGATGCTCCAGTAAACAGATGCTTCTGTCCGTTTTAGTAAAAAACACCAAAAGTGCCTTCACTCAAGTAATTGATTAAAGTCGTATTTTACCCAAGCTCAAAATTTCATACCTTGAGCGGGTTTTGAACCCTTGCTCTCCAACCAAGCGAATCAAACCATCTCCATTTAATATGTAAATCGTTTGTTTCAAGGCCTGGGCTGATATCAGAGGCTGGGCGTTTTTCACCCCCTTAGTATCAACCTGGGCATGCTTGGTCTGCACTCAGCGTTGATCTAAGGTGTGCTTCAGGTCAGGGAGAGCCTGAAGTTTCACCTTCTGGGCTTCCTGTCACCCAGCCTTATCTCTATCATCAGTTCCTACTATAATGTCATCCAAATTATGACAAGCCATCTGACTTAAGCAGGGAAGGATAAACTTGGTTTTTTGTAGGTCAGTCTCTCCTTCCATTGCAGACTCATAAACATAAAGGAAGGAGGCGATATTGCCCCCACCAGGCATGAACTTGTCTTTAGATGGAGGTTTAAGGATATCAGAGGAGGACCCATAAGGGCCTTGTGGAGAGTGCTTCTCAAGCCTTTTGAGGTGAGCCAAAGCACTGGCTAGTTGGTTATCTAAAGCAGCCAGCCTTGGTTCCAGAATAGTTATCATCATTATATAGGCTTTGGTAATATACAGGGTTCTCTGTAGTGAGCACCACCTGTTGGATTTTTGCCTCAGGAGATGCTCGCTTGGTGCTTGATTTACCCAAAATCCAACAATAGGGGATTTATACCACAAATATAAAAATATTTTAACTTCAAAAATTTACAAAGTTAGGGATTTTTTAAGTGTTTCTTAAGCTTTCAGTGGATGAGATAAAAACTGAACTTTCTCTATCTTGGACCATTCCATATTTAACTGTATCAACGTTTGAGGAAATTCATTAATAAGTTCAGAATAGCTTAGACTAGTCTAAAATAAGAAATATATGAATTTAGCCTATTGAAGTTTAGAGAACTCGTTTTACTTAGGCTGAACAATGAATGGGGAGTTATTTTGGGGCAACACGTACCTGTAGGATAATGGCTTAATATTTTAGCCAATCCTTATTAGCAAAAAAATATTACACCTTGGGGGACCCCGCCACACCTATAAAAGGGGGTGGTCCCCACGTAGGTGCTTGAATGGGACAGGTAGGGGCTGGGGAAGATCCATCCAATTGATGCCCCATAGTCTGCCATGAGGCCAGAGTAATCAGATGGCTTAAATTAGAGTTATTTGCCCATAAGATAGTTGGACTAGTGTTACCCATTTTTGGGTTCCACCAAGGATCAGTCAGGGTCTTTTGGCCAATATTTTCATTATATAAATCAATCATTTCAATGTTGAGAACTTGTAAATTTTGACATTCCCCGTTCTCAGCTGATTTTGACCCACAATATTCTTATCTGGTATCCAGGAGAGTAAATGTCTGACATTGCCTAAGAACAGATACTGGCCAATCATATTAATATTATCATATGTACATACACACATACTTTTCTATTGTATATATTATATATATTATGGTATTACCTGGCATTGCTTAGGTAGATAAAAAAGATTCAAGTTAAGTATTTTGGAATCTATAACATAGATAAACAATAAACCACTTAGCTAAAACCATCAAACTTTCTAAATTAACCAATCATTAACTGCTTGGTAAACTTTAACTAAGCTTAGTAAAACTAAAAACCACCAACAACTACAATAGCCTTTTACCTTACTGAATCAGCCAATTATTTTTTGCTTACTAAAACCATCAAGCATATTAGTCTATCTAAAACCACCAACTGATTGGCAAAATCATTCATATAACTCAACTAATCATCTAACTGCTCAACAAATATAATATACTGATTACCATTAAAAATTATAAAATTTTCACTTTTTACATTTAGATTTTCTTTTTACTACTATGAAAATGGTTATACTAATTCATAAAACTTTGTGGGCGTGCAAGAAACAACTACCAAAGCCTCATCACAAATGGATAAATGGTATAGGAACACATATGTTACAAACATAGAATAAATTATAGAAACATTCAATTTTACTTACTTTTCTTTAACTCACAATCTTTGCTGTCCTACAATCTTACATCCTTCATTTAACACACTTTATAAAATACCTATTAAAGAACTTTTTCATAGTTACTAAGGTTGGATGACAATACATTTTTATTATAATTTTACCTTTTATAGAAAATAAAAAGTTTATATGTAAGAAGTAAAAATTTATATGTTTGTAATGATAATTGTTATCTTATTACATCTGAGCAGCTTTACATCTGGTTAATTCTCTATTTTAATTGGTTATGCCAAGTGTTTGGTGGTTAATTTGCTAATTATCAAGTTCCTTGCTTTATCAAGTATTGAATGATTGGCTGATTTATAAGGTTAAATGATGTTTTCAAGCAGTGGGTGGTTTTAGGTTGATTCAATAGGTTTAATTAGTTTTAGATGAATGGCTAGTAGTTTTTGTTTAAGGCGTGGCAGATTAATAAATATCAAATTGTTTAAAGGTGTAAGCTGGCAAAATATCCTAAAAGAAAGATTAAAAGGCCCAAAATTGCCTTTTGTTCTCTAAATTATCATACATAAGAGGATAAGATTTAGACCTATGAGCTGAGTAAAGTTTGCAGCTCATAGTAATAAAGATACCTTTCTAATTTGACTTTGTTTAATAAGGGTACTTAGTTTGATAATTATATATACATTTAACTCTTACCTTTTTTAGCACTAGTGGTGCCCAACCCAAAAAGAGAATCCACTGCACATCTTTATTTGTAAATGAGCCAAATAAAGGGATTATCAGAAATTTAAAAAATCTCAATATGGCACCTTGTCTATCAACCTAGGAATCCATATCAGAAGGTGAGGAAGCTTTGGGGAAACTTTTGTCTAGCAACTGTTTAGCTGGTGGACCATGGTGGACAACATTGGGGTAGGAGCTACATTTAAACTTTTTCAATTTATAATAAAATCTACTTATGAAAGCTTTCAAAAAAATAAAAAGTAGAAGGAAGAAATATATGAGCTAAATATATTTAAATTTATTGTGGGGAAGGCTGACCATGGGATGGACACTTCCGAATATGACTCAGAAGAGACAAAACTTAGTACCAGGGGAGGCACCCCAGAGAAGCGATGCTATCTCTTGTTGCCAGAGGGAACGCCACTTATGGGGAGGGGAGGAAACGTGTGAAGGGGCCATAGCCACAATTAAGCACGTGTGGAGGAAGGGGTCTGATTTGATGAACCAGACTGGGAACCAGGAAGAGACCAGCTGTCAGCGACGCGGTGGGAGGTATCCAAACATCCACACTTGAAAGTGGTCCACCAAATGGGACCAGAATCTGTGGACCGCTTCTGGGAGGGTGGGGGTGGAGCCTGCGATGGCATCTAAGACAATCGTGTGGATGGTCCACATGGCGATTGCAACCACCAAAGCATGAAGGGAGGGCAGAAGGGGGAGGCCATTGATAGAGCGAACATATCTCTTGACAGACTGTAGGGATGCGTTTGATCCTGGCCCAGATGACGTTGAACTTCGCGCCATATCACTTTAGAGGTAGGGCACTTCTCCAGGCGGTGAAACAGCGTTCCATACTGGCCACACATAACACAGGATGAGTGTAAAGCATTAGAGCGCTCAGCTGTACGATACACCCGCCTCAGGCAGCGCCACACATGGGAGCAGACTTGAGGTTGCAACAGAGGATGGTGTACATATTTCCAGATATTTTTTTGGGTCTCAATGGAGTAAGGGATGTCCATCATGTCCAGGTAGTCCACCCTGGATAGGACATGGGGTCAAATGGGGATCACGCCATCGTGGATGGGTAGCCCCTGTACCTCTTGTGTGAACTGAGGAGAGGGGCGGCCTCTTTGGGTTGTATGTCCGCTAATATGAATTCTCCACTCAGCGCTCCGCATGGAGAGGAGGATTCGTTTGTAGTGGGATTTAGTCCCATGAGGACCTGTGGCCGATGTATGTGAAGCGAGGTATTTCATCAGGGAGTGGGGGTTTGATGGATTGTTGAGGCCCAAGGCGCGGGAGAAGTTGAAGCAGGCTGCGCGGGACCAGTGTTGGGAGGGAGTGTAGGGGTGGTGATGGCTGCAATCCAGGTACCCAGGATCTTGGCGGCATGGGCTTTGAAGTCAAGCAGGCCCATGCCACCATGATGTTGAGGGCCAAACATGACCTCTAGCCGCACTGGTGGAAGGCGGCCTGACTAAAGCCATCCTTGCAGCAAGGCATACAAGGATTTGTAGAAGCTTAGGGAGAAGGGGATGGCATGGGCTCCAAACCAGACTTTGGAGAGGAGCATGGAGTTGGCTAAAACAATCCTGCTATTAAGGGAAGTATGGTGGGCTCTGAGAGAGGCGATTCACTTCGTCACGTTATCCAGAATATGGCACTCCATTACTGCTGACGCGTATCCGCCTGCCTCCATCCACACGCCCAGATGGCGTACTGGTCCTATGGTAGGATGTGGCACGAAGGGGAGCACCAGTGGGGCGGTGTGTTTTGAATTAGTAGGGCAAGGACGTGGGTGAGCAGATGGGCCGGGTTGGGAACTAATTGCTGGGGTCCAGCAGTTCTGAAACTGACCAAGGAGGATGATTTTGGTTTTGGAAGCGTTCAGTGCCGCGTTGCTTACCTGGGAATACTCCTGGATGAGAGCTTCAAGCGCGCATGCATCTTGATTATTAGACACCCCCACCACACAATCATCTGCGAATGCCATTATCTTAAATGGGGCTTGGCCCAGCACGTGGACCCCAGTGAGTTGGGCATTCACATTTCGCAGTAGTGGGTCAAGGCTGAAGTTGTATAAGAGTGGGCTGAGGGGGTCCCCTTGTCGCAAGCCCCTTTGAGGGCGGACTATTTCCGTTAGGAAGCCAGGGCCACGCACTGCCATTGTTGCATATTCTGTGAGCAGCATTACCCAGTTGATGAAGCGAGGGGGTAGGCGGAATTGATGGAGGCAGGCCCTGAGGTACTCCCAGTTTACTCTATCATAGGCCTTTTGTTGGTCCAAGAATACAAGTGCCCCAGAGGCTGTGGACTGACATACATTAGCCACAGAGTGCACGTTATCCCAAATTGACCTTATGGGGATGGAACCAAATTGTTCTGGGGAGATGGTGGCAGATGGTACAGTCCCTAAACGGTTAGCCATGATTTTTGTTAAAATTTTGGTGTCTGTGTTTGTTAGAGAAATGGGGCGCCAGTTGGCTAAGTCTAGCTTATCCCCTTTCTTGAAGAGTGTGACAGTGAAGGCCTCATGTCCTCCTGGTAGGAGGCGCGTTTCCATCAGGCTTTGGTTAAGTGAGGCGAGCAGCAATGGGGATATATATTTTAAATATTTTTTGTAGAACTCATATGAAATGCCATCTGGGCCTGGGCATTTTTGGTTTAGTGCACCATGAATGGCTGTCCATAATTCGTTTGGAGTAACTAAATTCATTATTTCAACTTCTCTTTAACCGCTCAAAGTCACTTTTGAGAGATTTTAAATTTAAGTTAATTTATCCACAGCCATCTGCCCAAACCTATTCTTTGATGTCCTTGGCTCTGCCGCCTGCCACCCCAGTGTGGGGCAGCAGTGCACCCCCACCTAGCGTTTTCCGCCCTGCAGGCAAGCGCGTTCAGACAGGTTCAAACAGCCCGCCCACTGCTTCCAACTGTTTTGTCCCCCCACGAGACCTAGCACTCCACCTGGCGCGCATCCACCCTTCTCGCCCCCATCCTCTCGCCCTCCCTCGCTCTGCTATTCGCTATTGCCTCAGAGTGGACTATGGACGTTTGTTCCCATATGCCGATAAGGCAATTATTGACCTAGCCACTACAGCCTTTGCGCCAGCTGGCTTTATAGACTTCCGCCCTTTTAAGGGCTACTTTGACGTTGGGTTCCAATCTGAGGAGGATGCTGAAGCGGCAGCACAAACTCCTCTAATTTATAAAAAAACCCCCATTCCCACAACCCGTACTCGCCTCCCTTCAGACACCACGCTAGTGGTATCCTTTGCAAATCTCCCATCCCACCTTCCACCCCAGGTTTTGTATGACCAGTTGGTCGCGGGGCTCATGGCTTATGGCACTCAGCCCAACCTCATCTTTGCCATTCCTTCTGGTGCAGAACGCCTTGCTGCTCCTCGTGCAACAGCCACCATCATACCACACCACCCTACCATAGCCCAACAAATCCCACCCCGCGCTAGTGTGGCTGCAGCACCTGATCATTTCTTTTGGGCTTGGGTCAATAATGGTAGGCAGATTTGTTCCCTCTGCTTTGGCCTCGACCATGCAAAAAGAGCGTGCCCTAAGGCCAAATCTGCTGATGCAGCTTCTGAGCCCCCCTCTGGAGGTTCAGTATGGGGCGCTTTGCTGCCCCCTCCCACCCTCAATCTCGTTCAGTGGGCCCACATGGAAAATCAGCCCCACCCAAAACCTCCATCCTCACTCTCCCACCTAAATCTACGCCAGCCAATCATAGCAATGCTTGGACCAACATTCGTACCCAAGCAGCTTCCCATTCGCCCAATTCTACCCACTCAAATTTAAATGCCACTATTCCAGTGAACCAAAATCCATGGGATCTATTGGCTGAAACTGACGAATCAGGTAATACCCTTATTAGTAAGCATACAGGTCAACCTCTCTGCCATGGCGATTATGGTTGGGCAGAATTTTTCCTTCCTGACTTTGATGAAACCCCTACCCCTCGCCATTTTGCTCCTCTACCCAATACAACCCCCTTCCAAAGTGACCACCAGCTCGCCTTAGCTGCGGTGGCCTCTCCTCATTGCCCAAAACTACGCACCGCGGTGGCCCAGTCATTGGCTCAGCTCCAGCATGGCCTGCCCACCATCTTCTTCCCCCTGACTTCCCTGAATCTCCCTGCAGTGACATCTCAAAATTATTTGATGATGCTGAAATTGCTGTTATGAATGTCGCAACACTTGCTTCATTCAACCCCTCAGCCAAAATCACCCGCCACAGTATCTCCCTTTTCACCCAACTTCCTGAAGCCCGCAAAGAAGCTGAAGTTCTCCTCGCAGCTTTTGTTGAGACACTTTCCCGTCATTATCTTGATGCAGAAGTGGAAAACTCCTACTACGCTGACCTCAGCCCCCACTATGCAGATGCCCCAACGCCCTGGCTCTCTGCTCTGATCCGGTACTGCAACCAACACCCCTTGATTGAGGCGGGTCTTTCTGAAAACCAACCCCCCGACCCCTCCTCACCCTCTGCCATGGTGGGTTAAGCAGTTTCTGCTTCCCACCTGGTTAGTAGTTTGTTTTGCCATTTTGAGTGTTGTGATCGGTACTGTCCATCCCCTGGTTGGCATACCTCAAATAAATCTAATCTAAATTCATTATTTCTGGGTATCAGAAAATGGAGCAGATGTGGGCTTGGTCAAGAAATTCTGCCACTTCAGCCAGCTGAATTGGGTCAGAGCGGTACAACTTGGAGTAATACTGTTGCGTTTTGATTGCCACTTCAGTCAGTGTATCCGCAATGGAATTATCCGATCTTCACACCTGTGTGCAGGCCACGCTCTGGCGTGGTGCAAAAATTTTCTAAAGAAATGTGTGGTGCACTTGTCACCTTTTGTGATGCGTGTGGCCCTGTACTGAACACAAACCCGATGTTTGTGTTGTCTTTTGAGTGCGTTGAGGTGGGCAGCTGCCTCCGCCCACTTCCATCCCCATGCAGAGCTGTATCCTGTAACTGGGATGTTGGACTCCAAGTGTGCCAATTCTGCCAGAGCGCGCGAGATAACCGCTGATGTGGCTCATGAGCATCTGGAGGAGAGATGGCGAGAGCGGCGGATGGTGTCATCTTTGAAAGTTGCCCATGTGGAAATGGGGTCCGCGCAAAACGGTGCAACAAACTTTTTGCCATAGTTGCCTCTTCTACCCACGTGGAAAATCCTGGCAACCCGAGCTCAGGGGGCAGATTTTGTACCAATGTGGGGCCTTAGCAGCCATGACAGGTAGGTGGTAGGTTAGTGAGACCAGTCGATGGTCAGAGAATTCCAATTTTGTTGTCTTGAAGTGGGAGATGTGGGGTTGGAATTTCGCCAGCATTAGAATAATGTCGATGTGGGTCATGGACCTTAATTGGCCATTGTGGACATGGGGCCATGTCATGTTTTTGAGCAGCGGGGCATGCCACAGCAGCGCATCCTTTAACCTGAGGGTGGCTTTTAGAATGCGTAGTTCTATGTAACCCTGGGGGGCGTGGGGTGAGGAAGGCCACCGGTCTGTTGGTGTGTCTAGCCAACAGTTCATGTCACCAACTATGAAGGAGTCTGGGGGTAGCGGGAGGGATTTGACCAACAAGAAAAATTCCTGACGCTCTCGTGCACTGTTTGGGGCATAGATGTTGACGATTGCGTGTGCTACATTGGCCCATGAGAAGGTGACAACAAGCACTCGGCCATTTAGGAATGTTTCTGAGGATAAAAATTTGAAAAAATTATTTTTCTGATTAGCACCCCGCAGTGCATTGACCAAAAGGATAGGGATGGGAGGAGCATTGTTTTCCAAGCTTCCCCGCAACCTCATGGACAGTGGGACTCCTGGATGGCCAGGATATCCATGGGTAAATTGTGTTGTAAAAAACTCAGTTTCCTAGCCCAGGACGGGGAGGCCTTGAGTCTGGCGATATATTCAACATCCCTATGGTGAAGGTTTCCCCCATCGCACCTTAGGTGCAAGGGGGTGGGCACCTGGGCCCACCATCCTCTTCTAGATCCCCGCGGGCCTTCACAGCAGTGCAGGTGTTAGCAGCAACACTATCAGAGTTTTTGTTGATTTTTGTGGAAAGAGTCGCGTTGGCTTTAGCCTTCACTTTTTGTTTTCCTGACGTCGGACAAATTTTTTGTGGTGCGGGTGAGTTTGGTGCACCGTTGAGTGGGTTAAAAAGTTTTTTTTTCAGTTGGGATGGGTCCCAAGTCAGTTTCAACTGGAGCTTGGGTGCAACGATTGGGTGAGATCGGATCTCCCATTGGATCCTCAGATTGAGTGGCCCACTCAGCATGGGCTTCCCAATCTGATTGGTTGATGGATTCCCAAGTTGCTTCCACCGCGAAGGTCTCCATGTCCTCCTGGCATTGTGAGTGTGGGATAGTGATGGTAGCTTTGGCCGCTTCCTTGGCTGTGGCCCTATAGGCCTGCTTGGCCTTCTTCTGCTCTTGTGAGATAGATAGGCTTTACCAGTAGGTAGCAGCCTTGTGCTCCCCACGGGAAGGCCTCCTTGGTGCTTGCGGTTGGTTTATAGTGCGCCTCTCTGCTGGCCATGGCCACCGAGGGGTGCTCTTGGAATGTGACGCCCTCCTTGATGGGGCATGCATGTGCCTTATGGCCAAACGCGTCACAGTGGGTGCAAATGGGGGGCGCGCTGTCCACAGTCACCTGGAGTAGGTGGGTGGTATGCCCTGCAATATCAATAAAAGTGGAGTGTGGGATCTGGGTTAGGTCCTTCATGATCTCCTCAGTTGGGGTCAGCACTGCAATAGCTTTTCCAGTGCACAGGTGTGGCATCAGCATGAAGTGTTGCATTTCGAAAGATTGTATTTTGCTATATATGGTGAGACCATCTTTCAGGGGTTGTTCCAAAATGTCACGTTTTACCGTAGTAGGCAAAAAGTCAAATGTGAGGAAAATTTGGTTTGATTTTGTCCATCTGGTATGTTTAGTTTTGACGACCCATTGCCCTTTGGAGAGGTCAACTACTACATGCACCACTGCAGCCTCATCTGCTGCCATTTTGCTTTTGAAACCTAGGTCCAGCCAACCACGTGACATGGAGTGAGGTGCAACATACACCGCAGTTGGGAAAATTGTGTGTACATCTTCACAAAATTTTCCCATAAGGCCATTTTTTGGATGTCCAGAAACACGCGGACTCCAAATTCCACCAACAAAAGTGGCTGGGAGTGTGGCGTGTTGATGTACTGGTTGCATTGTGCTTGCCATGCGAGTATCTCTGGGGAAATAGTGCCTGCCAGTTTCTTAGTATTTTTGTCAATTTCGCCGGATTCTCTGGGGCATTTTCAAACGTTGGAGGCCGCGGGCCTTCCACCTGCTCCTCTTACCTTGCTTTCCCAACTGCTCCCTGACATGGGCGCAGACTAATCTCCTCTGTGAGATTATCAAACTAGATTCAGTCTTGAATTGAATAGGTTGCAATTTTGATTGCAACAAGAAAGAAAAGTCTATATGAGCTATATATAAATTTAATGAAATGAATTAAATACATAAAATAAAATAAAATTTAAATATAATGAAACAAACTAATTAAAATATATGCTAAAAAAGTTTGAGTTAGGAATCAATTCTTTAACTCTATGTACTGCTTAAGATTAAATATTAACTTTTTATTATTTTATATCTAGTTTTAGGTAAGGTGTTTGGTGATTTACTTGTTTTTTATTCAATAATCATTTAACACTCAGCCAAATAAGTTAATCAATCAGATTGATGGGATCATACATACACACACTGTTAAGCAGGTTAACAAATTAACAAACTTCAGTGAAACACTAATTTTGCCGTTCTATAAATATTTTTTGGCCTGAGTTTTGCCAATTCCTCTAGAATAATTAAGGCTCCAAAATATTCCTAAAAATGGGTATAAAACCCCTTTCTAGTATTACAATAAAGTATCAGATTATATAGTTTAAATTTGTTTGAATTTAACTTATTCCAATTTTTAAGAGATATTTTCCCTGTGCGTTTCTATTCATAAACACCCAGGATGACTGAAGATGACTACAAGATTGATGATCCAGAGAACCCTGCTATCTACACTATACCATCAGCCACTCATTGAGGAATTCATCAGAATTCATTAGTCCCTTTACAAAATGGTGATCCTTCCAGAGAACCTGCAACTAACTTTCAGATCCAGCTGTGACCTTGATGTTGATGAGACTCCACATCAGGTAAACCCTAGAAAAAATTGTAAATGATCCAATAGATGAATGGTTAGAAGCCTTTAATTTTTGGGGCGATGACTGTGATGTGAGTGAACGCCAAGAACACTGTGAGGAGCCCAGACTTCTACCAGGTGTGGAAAGGAGGTGGCACAGTGCCAACCTCCCATTTGACACCTGGGGTGAATGGCAGGAATATTCCCGTAACAAGTTTCAGGTATCAACCACACAACTAAGAGAGAAGTTTTGATGCATGTGCCTGAAGATCTAAAATGACATTAATCATTTTCTGAACAGATTTGTTGATCTATTTGGACAATGGCACCAGTCCAGCACCTTGACGCTGTGACAATATGGACTAACAGTTATTGGAATAGTTTATTGATGCCTTAGAAGAACCATACCTAAACACTGTCCTTATTGCCCAACCTTCATGAGTTACCATGCCATTGAAGTCTGCCGCCAATGTGCTCACCTAGCCAGCCATCAGCCAACAAAACCAACAACCAGAAGGCCTGAGGTAGATGAGGAAGAACTTGAGGGTGAGACTACCCTATAGTTCCAGAAGATTGACCCTCCTTCTGAGTTTACCACGCAGATGAATGCCTTCTCAGAGTAAGTGCAACAGCTCACAATGATAGTTCAAGAATGACCCCCACAAAACAACATATACTGCCAAAGTTGCAATGAGCCTGTAAATCATTTCAGGCAGTGCCAGAACCCATGCTGGTGGTGTAAAGTCATCCATCTAGATGGAAGGTGCCCTGCAAGAATTAGTCAAAAAATCATGACACACCTCCAGCTCCTGGGAAGAAAGATTTTCCCATTCTGTATCCTAGCAGTACCCTAATCCACCGCCAGTGCCCTATGTGGGCACCAGTAGGACCTTATCTGCAGTATCATCATCTCTATACAGCTCCACTACCAAATGACTACTATGTGATGGGAACAGTGACCTACTAGCAATCCTATACTGAGCTACCACCAGGACAGTATTGGCCACCTCTCCAGAAGATTGAGTACCCATCAGCACAGACTGAAACATAACAAGCCTGAAAAGTCCTTCTGGAAGAAATGTACGCTGCTTAAAACAGAAAAAGGAATAATTAGCTAGCCACAATAAATGACCCAACCAAAAAAACTAAAATTAATGACACATTGAACCAAGAGCAGAAGGAACCTGATGAAACACATGGAATACCTATGGAAGAGTATGATGAGCTAAGAAGAAAACATGATAGCCCTCTCCACTTATCTGAATTTGCCAAGAAGGTTATGGAAAACCTTCAGTCCCAACACTACTCAAGTAATACAGCAGTTGTCCCTACAGAAACATATCCAGTATTTAAGAAAACAATGCCGCAAAGTTTTGAGTACTACAACAACCTATAGTGCCAGTTCCCAACACAGTTTCATATTAACCTAAAGGAGTCTCAGCTATAAAGATTTTTGAAGAAACAACTATCCCAGTACCTCTTGGAGGCTTGTGAAATTTCAGCCCTGCACTACGTCAAGACCTTCATCAAGCCATTGGTCCCACCCAGCTTTAAAATGGAGGCCCAAAACAGGAATCCCTACCCACCAACGCAGAACCACCTCACACCATGGGGTCCCTCTTCAGATATTCAGTGCCCATCCTCCTTGACAAGCTCCTTAGCAAATATTGTGAAAAATGATTTCCTTCTAAACATTGGGTATGAGGATATCTTTCAGAGCGACATGATTTCATGATGGCTGGGGGAGCTCAACAAGATTTTTGTGAGCAAGTATTTGACCTCCCTGTGTAGATATCAGGAAAAGTCCGCTATATTGATGCAGTAGTTTTTGACCTCAATCGCTTCTAGTTATTTCTTTCCTAACAGGCCCTAAAGGAGTTTGGAATAGATGTCAACTTTGGATCAGACCAATGGTTTATGAAGATGGAAAAAGTAATGAAACCCCTGACTCTTTTATATTCCAACCCAGAGAGGCCAACTGACACCCCTGTGCAACTGTCTACCTATTGGTTTGATGAGTTAAAAGATAAAATTAATGCCTTAACCCACTTGAAGGATCATCAAAAGGAGAAGATATCACAATTCCTCAGCCAATTCAATATCCAGTTCTACCATGATGGTGATAATGTTCCACTCTCAACCTTAGGTTCACCAAAATTTATGTTGAAAAAACTAAACCTATTAATAGATGACCCTACCGCTTGCCTCAAGCTCTGAAATAATTTTTGAAGCAGAAATCATGAAGGGGCTGGCCAGTGGCCTCATTTGCCCCTCTCAATCACCATATACATTCCACATGGTAGTTGTTCCCAAAAAGAATGGAAAACTCCGCCTGCGTGTCAAATACATTCCTTTAAACTGAGTAACAAAAAAATGCATATTAATGCCACTAATAGCAGCCATTTTTAATACCATAAGAGGCGCTCAGTTTTTACTAGAATCTATTTATTTTCTGGATACTGACTGGTAATGGAGGATGAACCTATTCCAAAAATGGCATCCATGACCAAATTTGGACAATTTAATTGTACATAAATGTTTTGGACTTACCAGAGCTCTTAAAAATTACAAAAAGTTATGGATAAAATATTCCATGGATCAACAAATCGGTGTGTTGCTGTTTACCTTGATGATGTTACTGTCTATTCCGTTGATTTTAATCAACACCTGTAGGACCTAGGAGTAGTATTCCGTTGGATTAAGGAGGCAAACCTTGGCATTAATGAGTCTTAGCTGATATTCTGCACCAGAGAGATGAATTTGCTATGGCACATTATCTTACCAGAAGGAAAGCACACTGACCCCTCTAAGGTGGAAGCCATTTACATGTGGCCCATCCCAAACAATGCAGCTGAACTCTTGAGCTTCCTGGGAACTGTCAATTACTATCATGCCTTTATTTCAAACTTAAAGCAAGGTAGCTGCCCCATTGTACCAGCTCCAAAAGAATGGAACCCTTTGAGACTTCACTAACGCCGCCCACCTGAGTTTTGTCATCCTAAGAAATGCATTAATTAAAGTTCCCATCCTGATTTTCCCCAAATTTAAGGAAGTATTCCAGTTTTTTCACAGATATCAGTGATTCAGCCATTTGGGCCATGCTCACACAGTTACAAGGAATAAAGTACCTACCTGTCAATTTCATTTCCAAGAAATTTTTCACAGAGGAGTACAACTACTAAACATATGAGAAAGAGGTTCTGGCAGTGGTATCTGCTAATTGTAAATTTTAGTATTATTTGTTAGACCAGCAGGTTACAGTATTCATTGACAACTCAGCGGTAACTTTGCTGCTAAACAACCCTATCCTAAATGAAAACTGAGTACTCTGAAGGTATGGGCTAATGGAATTTGGTTTGAATTCATGCACCTTCCTGGATCACTCAATGCAGTAGCAGGTGGGTTATTTAAAATTTACAATAACCCAACAGGACCAGAAATCTTCTATATGGGGGAGATTGATCTTGAGAAGAGGCTCCTATGTATATATGAAAGTTCCTAGAATATTTTGAAGTGACAAGTGATATCCAAGATATACCTTCATTCAAGAAACGTTGTTCAAAATTCCTAAACTTTGAAGGTCCCCTGTATGTACACACCAAGGAATCAGTGGCTCAGATGGTTCCAAGAAATTAATGCATGCAGTGGATGAAAGAGGCCCACAAATGATGCTAGACATTTCAAGCACAAGTCACTTGGGTGAGACCCTTTGCTGTATAATGGTGGCCAAATGCCTATACTGAAGTCAATAACTACATCACCACATGCCATGCCTGCCAAGTCTTTGTTAAGTTGCCAGGTGCCCAGAAACCTATGAACTTTATAGCACCACCTGGACTATTTGAGATGTGGGGCTTCAACTTTATGGGACCTTTAAGAGTTGCAACTGATGGATCAAAGTATACTTTAGTAGCCACTTAGTATTTCAGTCGTTGGCCTGATACTAAAGCAGTTTTCTGAGCTGATGCAACCACCACAGCCCAGTTCCTATATGAAGAGATATTTGCTATCAATAGGTCACCTCGCCTTATCTTGAATGACTGGGGATTTCATCTCAATAATAAAATAATTGGGGGAATGATGACCCAGTAATCACCCAGAACTCTATGACAGCAGCATACAACCCTCAATGTAATCACTTAACTGAACGGATGAATCAAACACTGATACAACTCTGGAACAGAGTGTCACAGAGAACCCTAATAAAAGGCCTGAACAATATCTGCCACCCTTTGGGTATACCAAACTAAAATCCATAGTACTACCAAGTATATGCTATACAAATTATTGTTTGGAATAAAATTCTAGTCTGATTAATTGGCTGAGCAACTCAGCAACTGTTTCCCATCAACCTGCCATCTTGAACAGTATGACATGGAGAAACAGATAAAAATCATGCCCATCAAATGAAGGCCAACTATGACAACCATATCAAAATCCTCCAGTTTTTCAAAGTAGAAAACCTAGTCCTCCTATATTAAAATAAACTTATGGGCTCCTGCTCCATAAAACTTACCACACTTAAAGGGCCATTTAAAGTTACCAAAGTACTCCTCTATGAAAGATACACCTAGAAACCCTTAACAGAGTGCCATACCAGTCAACCATCAATAGCAACCATTGCAAATTATCAAATATAAAAATAGATATGGGGAGTGTCAAATGGGTTAATTCACTAATTTTCAGTGCAACAGTAACTTAACCATTCTATGAATATTCATTTTTATGCTGAGACCTACCAATTCTCCTAGAATATTTGAGGCTCCAAAATTTTCTTAAAAATAGTTATAAAAGCTCTTTGCTTCTATTACATTAAAGTATCAGATTATAGTTTAATTTTTTGGTTAATTTTATTTTATTTGAATTTTAAGAGACATTTTTCCCTGGGTATTTCTATTTATAAATGCCCAGGATGACTGAAGATGCCCATCAGATTGATGATTTAGAGAACATTGATATTTATACTACGCCACCAGCCACCCATTGAGAAATCTAGCAGAATCCACTAGTTCCTTGACAACACACATACTTTTCAATTTTATATATTAGGTACTATTGCAAAGTAATTTCTGTGCTAAGAAGATAATAATATATGTGGAGTTGCACATCATGCCTCAGTCCAGCTAAGCAAATTAGTAAAGTTAACTATATAATCCAAGCCTATCAGATCATGTGCAGGAAGGTTTTACCCCAGTACCTGAATTTTGTCATCCATTCCTATATTATCACTTCCTAGCTCAATTCTGGTGTGATATATTTGTCCTAAAGTTAAACCTTCTTGAATAAATATGCTATTGTAAAAACAAACTGCCTCAAAAGATTATATAAAAATACTTTGAATGAGCATTGTATCATCAATCAACTATCAACATTTATTACAATGCTAATAAAACATTAAAATTTATTCTTATTTCCCATTTGTCTTTAAGCGCCAATAGATTTCATCATTAAGTGATTTCAGAAAATCATGGTTTCTTACTTCAACCTATTTATCTTGAAATTAAACTCTTGATAAAAACATTTCATCTCTGATATATTTTGGAAAATAAAGAAAGCATCTAAGCATATTAATTGTTTTAATATTTACCCATAAAACCAGATATTATATGTTCACTATAAAATAATAGTTTTAACCCCTAATATCAATTAAGCTTAGAGCTTGAGCTTGTGCGTTTAATGTCATTGCTTCCTTTGTTAACTAAAGGAAAAATCTATTAAACATAGCAAGCAACATTAATAAGGGTTGGTCCCAATACAATTTTTCCAGATAAGCTTTCAAATATGAGTTTTAAGATTTAAACAACGCGGTAAATAATAAAATTGTGCTAAGAGGTATACGGAAATAGATTGATAAAATAGATGTAAAGTTATAGCAAGCCAATAATTTAAATTTAAAAGTTACTCAATATCTAAGCTTCACTTCTTTCTTCTATAAATTTAAGAAATTATTTAATAGATTTGTCAGCCCTAAAGATTTCAAAGGTAAAATGATGCTCATCTCTAAACCAAAAATAACAGAGTGAAATAACATAAAGGAAGGCGGCGGATTTTTAATGATAAAATTATGTTCGAGTGAACCCTGATGCTTTAATGAATCTTTTTGATAATTAAGCTCATTCTCGAGAATTGTACGCATCAAAAAAATCCGATAACTTTACCTGACCAAAGAATTGAAGCTCATCTTCAGCAGTTTTAATTTTACGAATTTCAAACTCTTGTCTGGTACCATCAGGATAAACATGATCATAAAAGCAGGAAGACCCAAAGGGACACTGGCCTTCCCCCAAATTGAAGTGCTTGCAGTGCTTTGTTCTAGTTATAGCTTAGTGAAAAGGTCAAGCAATGATAAACCTCATATTTTCTTGTAATCTTCGGCTATTTTTTCTTTTTCTTCTTTATCAGTAATCCAAGAGTAAGAAGGAATAATATAATAAGATGTACACCGACTAGAAAAGGCTTAGAAAGTTATGAAATGAAAATTGCTTACCATAAAGGACAAGTTCTAAGAATACTGATTCCATGCCAGAATTAGAACGCCAATGACGGATGCAATCCAAGCAGAAAGGGTGTTCACAACCTAGAAAAACATTATTGAAAGCATCTATAAAGCGCTTTTTTTATTCAAAACTGGAAATGCTTAAAATCAACTAAGAAAAAATGCGAAGCCTTACTTAACAGCCCAAATCGTCCACATTTGGAGCTTCTGACTTTTTCCATACAAATGCAGCATTCTATATCATTTTCTCTCTCAATTAGGGGTGATATTGTACAAGAGTCTATATGCGCTAAAGGAATATAAGAAAGCAAAAATAAAGGTACATTGTTTCTCTTCAGAGGTTTGGTCTGGGTGAAAGACATGAACATTGCATTTTGGACAAAGCGATCCATGCGCGAATCGGCATTTATCACCATACCGACAAATTCCTCGTAGATGATAAGTACAAATCTAAAAAGTCAAACTTTAAAAAGAGAAAGTAAGTATGAGTTACAGCTTGAGGCTCAGGGGCTTTATAT
This sequence comes from Massospora cicadina, assembly GCA_022478985.1. Classification (NCBI taxonomy): domain Eukaryota; kingdom Fungi; phylum Entomophthoromycota; class Entomophthoromycetes; order Entomophthorales; family Entomophthoraceae; genus Massospora; species Massospora cicadina. The sequence continues at coordinate 141,590 of JAKSZP010013182.1, forward strand.
GTTACAGCTTGTATCTCGGCATTGGGTCAGATGTTTTGGCGACTTGAGAATATGTCAATATAGGGCTTTCTTCTATTTCAAGGGTTTCACATGAAGCATTTTGAGAATGCTCGAACCTATTTAAAAATTGATTGGTTGTCCTAGCATTAGATAACTAAAAATTAAAAATGAATGGCAATAGAAAGAAGTTACAAATGGATTTGCATTTGGGTTGAGTTTAAAATGGGGTTCAGTTTTTCTATGATCACACATCTAAATATATAATACTGGAATGGAGACTAAAATACTAATGAAAAGTGCAGGTAGGCTAGTCACTTTAAGGCCTGAAATAATTTAGCGTTTATAAATCATGCTAATATTTTTAATTTGATTTGGCCACATAATCTACCAACTCTGAATCAAATCCTGTTGTCGAGTTTAGCCAAACATTAGCTACATATTTATAAATTTATTTGAGGTGGGTCAACCTTGGGACAAATATACCACACCAAGAATTTTTCTAGCTAGTATAGGTTTCAAACTCAAAACCTGCACTAGGGTGGAAGCAGCTTTACCTGCCAGGCTAACTACCCCTCTACATATTTATAAAATCCCAATAGATATTAGTTTGTTTTAATTATATTCTCGAGTGCTAAAGCTAATTTTATGGCTGAAGTTTTAAAGTTCTAATTTACCTAATAAAACACATTCACTGACATAATGACTGATATCTGAAACCTTTGAGTCTGATAGGTTCAATCTATTTAGGTGAGTGGGTGAGAATTGGTAAACATTATCAAATCTGAAACTAATGAGTCTGATAGGTTCAACCTTTTTGGGTGAGTGGGTGAGAATTGGCAAATATTATCGAATAATTCACCAGTTGCTCACCCAAAACTAAACAAAAATCAGTTAAAGTTTTAAATAGATTATTATAGTTTATTAAGTAGACTAGTGGAGTTACCCAGCCTTGCTTGAGTTTATTTATTTCTGGACAATTTGAACTGATAATTTAGGTTTTATATTATAGATTAAAACTTACCCTGATAATATTAGTAAACACAGACAATTAGAATGATTTATGCTGAAATCAAAATTAATAAAAAAAACTAAAAATATTACCAAGTAAGTGAAAAAACACCTTAAAAGATATTTGTAACCATTTCAGATGGCTACAGATCATAATAGTAGAAACAACCATTTAGTAAACATAAGTATAACCATTAAAAAAGCTTATCTGAAAAGATACTGATTAAATCAAATCTCAGATGATTATACTGGAATAAACTTTTAATAACTTTAATTAATTAATAGCTACAGATACTAAAAAATAAATTAAACCACTAAAAACTTACCTTAAAATGATCTCAATAATACAATTCAAATTTAAAAAGTTGTGATGGGATCAAATATCTAATAAGACTATTGACTAAAATCAGTTTTTTATTGTTAAACTAAAAACAAATATTTAGTGAATATTTTCCTCTATAACTAAAAATAATTAAAGTGTATAATTAATATTGAAATTATAATTCTATAATTTAAGTGAGAATAAAAATGACTATTTAGTGATTTTTTATAAAAAAAGAAAAAACTATTAAAAGCTTACTTCTATACTGAAAGTATAATTTATGCAGTTTTTCTGCAGTTTAAGCGGGGGTATAATCATTAAAATAATAAGTACTATAAGATCTTTATATCTAATATGATACCTAAGTCTATATCTAATATTAGATATAACTTAAGACCACAATATTTATTTTTACACTAACGTTGATAGCACCAAATAGATAATCCACAGTATTAACACTCTTTAATCTTATTAGGGAAGCTAAAGTAAATAATTCAATTGGTTAAAATTTATGGGCAAGCCTTTATAACTATAACTATCAAAGCAGGCAAATGTTAAATTCACAGCTATAACAGTATAGCAATACCATCAAAAACATTAAGATATTACTTGTTATATGTAAAACTTTTTTATTTTGAATTTTCAAAAATCCTTTTTTTAGTGCTCATCTACATCACATAAGAAAACTACACAACAAATTTTAAGTTTCTAGGTTGTATTTTTTAAAGATACAGTGATGAGTCAATGAGTGGGCTTTGGCAAATACATTATAGATTTATGATAACCAGCTCACCAGCCATGAGGGAAAAAGCAAAGCTGTTAGTCCAAGTGACTCAAGCGTAGTGCTGCACAGCTTTTAGGCTATGTCAGTGTGAGCTCATAAATCTGAGAAATTCTGGGTAACTCCATTTGTCATTACTAATGTTAGATTTCTGGCAATGTAGAGGCTTGCTAGTGCTTTTTGACCTTAAATCCAACAATTTAAAGAAGGGGGTTTTCCACTATTTATAATAAAATAACAAAAACTAAAAAAAACTAAAAAGTTTGAGTTTTATAGGTTTTTATTAGTGAAATTTGCAGGGTAAAGAAAATGAACCTCTTAATAAGTTACTACTTAGTATATAAAGTGTTGAGGCTTATAGTTCAGAGAGCTTGTTAGATTCTAAATTAGCATTATAGGTAGTGGACCTATCAGACTGTTTGAAACTTGCCTTACTTCAGGAAACGGCTGATGGAGGGCAATGATAGGCAGTTTAGATCCATGAGGTAGGGTTTTGATAAATTTTACCTAATCATTTGATAGGAAAATTTCTGCACTTGTTTGGACTCCCTTTGACCCTATAAAAGGGGCCAGTCTCCGCAGCGTAGGTTGTATCAAGTTAGCTGTGGCCTGGGGAGGAACCTCCAATGGTCTTTCCAGATTCAGACAGAGATTTAGGGCAATCCAACTGCCCAAACCATCAGGTTTTGCCACTTATTATAATTGAATTTAGTGCCTAATTTTATGGGTTCCACCTAGAATTGGCCAGGGTTTTTTTGGATGATTTTATCCTTATTTTCAGCTATATAGTTAACCAATATACTCTTACTACATAATCAGACTTGTAATTGTCCAACAACTAAAACACAAAAAATGCAAAGTTTGGAAAAAGATACTTATTTACAATTTTGATTAATAGACCTCAAGATATTTTCAATTCAAAATTCTTATAAAATATTAGTTTTAGTTATAATATTTATGACTCTTAATTAGATTAAAGTTATATGATTTTATTAGCTGGAACTAAGTGGCAATTTATAGCAATATGTAATAGGAAGCATAAATTCTAACAGGTTAAAGTATAACCATTATATTTTTGCTATCTAATTTGAATTTGTATCTTTGATTTTTAATTTTATCTTTTTAATTTTATTTTTCTCAAGTTGGGCTGCTCTTATGATAATATATCCACAAAGATAAAAAAGACAAAGGTTGATTTAAACTTTTACTAAAAAGAATTATAATAAACTATTACCCCAAATTAGTATTAAGTGATGAAAGATCAGGAGATAGGCACTTTACACATACCTGACATTATTCTAGGACATGAAGTAATGGTTTTGTGCATTGATGAGATAAGGCTCTAGACTAAAGTCATAGAGCTGAAGTAAAAACTCTCAGAATAATGCTATGTTTAAAGTAGTAAGTAAAGGAAGACTGGGCTTTGTAAAAGAAACTGAACTGTTGGGTTTATAGTAAGAAGACTCCTAGAGTCTAGATCCAAATTTACTAATTCATATGAAGTTAGTAGGATGTGGTATCTGTAAGTCTGGAAACTCAACCTCTTAGATTAGACTATATAGAGTTCCCTTACAAATGCAAGAATGGATCAAATGCACCTGTGAAACCCTTGGTGCAACTGAGTGACTTAGTTTATGTTGTTGATGAGCAATGAGTTACTTATCTACCCCAAAGATCCCCTATTATTCCCCCTCTCCTACTTCTTCCCTTATGGAAAGGATCAAGGTCTATAAGGATATAGTCCAAATCAAAGGCTATCAGTAGGACCCTCAAACTTAACTTACATCTACCCTGTTATTTTCCACCCCTGCTGAAACCATAATAAATTAGTCTCAAACCTTGTAAAAGCCTTACCAAGTTTAAAAACTGGGTAGGGCCACAAAATCTAAGATAACAGATCACAGGTTACTGATCCAAGTCAAGAATTTGGCTTAAATTTTTTAAATTTCTAATCACCTCCAAAGTTGACTCCTCAGGGAGCCAGGTACAGCAAATACACAACCTGAGCAAATCAACTCTAGTTTGATTTAATTAAAGCACCATCACCACTAGTCTAAAAGTACCATTGTCAGAGCTTCAATAACCTTGTAAAAAAGCTATCAAACAACCCGCAACTTCAGGCTGCTCTTTTAGATTCTGACCCAGGATAATTAACAAAGAGATTGTGTCAGCTAACCTAGTTACAAGTCCTTCCCCCAATCACCTCCTCCCTCCAAGTACAAAAGATAACTGTACCTCCTAGGGAAGGTTGTTAGTTCAATCTTTACTTTGATTTACTTTATAGTAAAAACTTAGTTTTATTAACTTTTTTCTGTGGATTCTAATGCCTTGCTAACTACCAACATTTTCTCCTCAAATCTCACTAAGCACGCCACTATCTGTTTCATGGGCTAGGTGATTGTTGAGTGGGCACACCAATCTATCAATCCAGTTTTATAACGCACACTAGAAGCGACCATTGAAAGTTGTACTCACAATATGTTTTTTCTATACTCCAGGACAGAAGACCACCCTAATCTAATAAATTCAGACTTCTAACCCACCACTGGTTTGTTGCAATCTGGCCAACCATTTCATACAATTGGACGTTTGGCTAGTTAGTAATAATGTCCTTATGGAGAATAGGCCTGATTTTATTATTGTTAAACTTCTGCAATATTGTCAGTGGAATTATTCTGATAAGAGTAATCCTTCTACTCCTACTTTTTGTTCAAACAGATGGCCTGATGTTAATTCAGCTCCGCTGAACCTCTGGCAAAATAAGCCAATACCCTTGGATGTCCTCCAATCTTTAATTCAAATTTACTGCTGTCACCTAGAAAATACCACACCTTTTATAGATATGAGGGAGGTTCCAGGAGGTTCAAATATTTTCAAGGTAGTTGATTGGAGGAATCATAATAAAATACTACCTTATGGTTATGTCCTTCCTCCTCTTGACTTAGTATCTATAAATAAGCTCTATTGCAAGGTGAAAGGAATCTCAAGAGTTTTGATAAGATGAAACGTCATTTTACTAAACTGAGCTCACCTATGCTTATTATGAACTCTTGCCTATCCCACTATCTAGTCTAAGAGTATTTTGATTACTAGAAGGCATTAAATAAAAAAGGATAGCTTATTTAACTAAGCCTAAAAGGTACACTAGTTTATACATTTTCTTTTATTATTAAATTTATACTTATCAGTGGTAAAAGTTATCCCCAATATCAAAACAATAGCAGTAGTAAGTCTCAATACTTCATCCTTAGCTATATTAATGAAATATAGGGTCAAAACACACCTGCATGAACAACAGAGTGCCTAGAATTCAGCAAACTGAGAGCCTCAAAAGCTCTCATGCAGGAAGGCCTTTGTTATCTGCCTGATTTATTCCACAAACTCACCACTGATTTGGCATGATCCTGAAAAGATGAGGATTTTCACCATGAAAATTTTGATACAACATTTGTAAGTGAGAAACTCCCAACCAAAAAAGCTTAAAAATATCTTATTCACCAGATCATCCAGAGAATTGATCCTAGATGCAATCTGTTCCAGATTCAATAAGTGTTGGGAATTTACCATGATTATGCCATTTCCAATGTGTTCCAATGCTAGTGGATTGGTTGGGGATGATACCCATTATCATTTACTAGTATAGATGGTTGTAGGCCTATAAAGGGATGGAGCTCTGAGCTAATTCTTAAGATTAATTTAGTGATTAAAACTTCCTTGTTTATCAGGGGATGTTACCCAATAGTTTATCAGCTTGAGGGCAGAATCTCCTAGCCTGGGAAATCATGTCAAAGAAAGTTTTGGCCAATGGCATGCCAAATCTGCAGATCAATGGGTGCAAAATATTCTAGCAATGAATGCTGACGAATCTAATAGGAGTGCACTAAGATGCCAAAATACTATATTTATAATATTGTTTCCTTAATAAAGATATCTTGTTCTTGGTATACTAACTTTTACTGGAAAAAGAAGTTTTAGTTGATATAGGATGAAAGTGCCTAGATCTTGTAGTGAACAATGATAAGGTGTTAAATAAATCATTATTGGCTCAGATTTATGTCCCCTGTTATCAACAGGGAAATTGTATTAAGTTAGAAATACTCTTATGAACCTGTGTAATGACCACTTTTCAAAAGTGGTGCTCACTACAGGGGGTTCTGGGCTGACGTTGTCCTTAAGTTATTGAGTTAAGAAGAAATAAGTGGAAAATTGATGAGCAAAAAGAGGAGTGGTCAAGTCAATATGAAGAATGACAAACTCCCAAAGTTATGGACATAGAATATATGGGAATTTAATTGGCTGTAACGTTGTATGAGTCTATTGACTATCTCATAAAGCAGCTTAAAGATGTTAAGACTGAAGTCATGAAACTATATTTGTTAGTCAGTGACATAAAAACTCACAACTAAGCTGAGGTTAAAGAATCTGGACTGAGTTGTCAGGGCTTGAAGTTAAAGTATCAGATTTCATATCTAAGACCAAAGAGAAGAAAAAAGGAATTGGTTGCTGCAATTGAGGGGATTCTGATAAAGCAGGGCTCAGACATGATTGAGGCGCAGGATCAAGCCATGCTGTTAGTAAAAACTGTGGACAATACCAATCAAAACTGCCAACTGGCCAAGGAACTGGAGGAACTACTTCAAAAGTACCTAAAATTGAAGGCATGGAAGTCTGTCCACAAGAAGTGGGAAAACCCATCGCTGATTGGCAATTCACATTAGAAGGGGCACTGTCCACGGTCATGAGGGTTCCAAATGAAGATCCTTTTTGATTAAGAAAAGCTCCTCATCTGGGGATGAAAATTCACTGAATCTATTGAGGCACACTACAAAAGGTAAAGGAAACCTCAGAAGCTTACCCCATATGGCACTCTTCCTCTTCTGTGCAAATATCACTGTAACGCGCAGGCTCATGCCAGTATGACACAAATGAATTGGGTAATAACAACCAAGTCTGTGTTCAAAGTAGGGTTATCAACCCAAAAATCCACCTTTGGATTCGTGAGTTCTGTTCAAACCTATCAACAAACCCACGAAAAATAGTTGCAATAATACTGGTACCAAGTAATAAACTTTGGCCCAGTGTGAGAGTGTGGAGTGAGGCAATTGCCTGACTAAAAAACGCTCCAACTCAATAAGTAGGCATCACTAAAAATATGGGTTAATATACTGGTTATATAATAAAGAATGCCTTTATTCTTAATTGTAAATTTTTAAAAGAAAAAAATGAGAAAATCCCCAGTTTGACTCCTTTTATTTATGGGCTTCAACTTACTATAAATTTAGCATTGCCAACCTACATCTGGTTCACTATTTCTTTTAGCTTTTAATGTCCTGGTCAATGAGTTAAAATTTATGCAGGCAGAATCATAGGGTTCAGATGGAATTTCATCCATCTCAAAATCTTAAAATGAAATTCAGAAAGTTGATTTTATTCTTTACAACGTTTCCCTATATCAGATTCACCTGGATTAACTTTAAGTCTAAAAACTAAGGCAATATGTCAATTAAGGATTGTCTCAACCATTACAATCGCCAGTAGTCAAAAATTGCAACAATCCCTCTGAGACTATGGATTTTTGATGTCTCCAAATATGCTGGAGCTTCAACAGAACAATATTACAGCCTTACCTAAGTTGTTTGAGAAGGCCATGGTGGGGCGTAGGTATCAGAAGAAGGCAGTCACCGTTATAAACTACCTTGAAATTGCAAGGCATAATATTATTCTGCCCATCTAGCCAGCAAATGGTCATATGCCTAATCAAAGGTTGCGATTATAGGGGAGTTTAGCAGTCTGGAGCACCTCTCCAACTGTAAGCAGGAGTTCATTGGCATTCAGTTCTGAAGAGATGAGTCTATTGAAGCCTTCACAAGTCGCTTCTATTAGGAAGCACAGATACTTACATATGTGGGTGTGTTAACCAATTTAAACGCTCAGAATGCAGTGAAGTCATCGCTGCAAGGACACAAAGAGCTCAATAAGGTAATGATCCCTGTTCTGACATTGGATATGAAAACAGCTCAAATGGTTGATTTCTTGCACGTTTGTGGGGCCACCTTTAATACCTCCAACAAGAGCTTTTGCAACTCCAACACTGATCATATGGGTTTTGTGGGAAATCTCCCAATAAAGAATGAGTGGAGGACAATCCCAATGGTCAAGTAAGTACTTTCAAAAAAAGCTCCACAAAAACAATATGTGGAACCAGATCATCTGCTACAAGTGCAGAAAATATGGCCATAACTCACAGTTCCATTCCATCAATACCACCAAAATTAACGTAATTGTCCTTACCAATGAACAACTATTTTTCACAGGAAAGGATCAGGCGGAGTAGATGTGAAACATTTGACCTCCAACTTTGCACATGTTCCCCTAACCATGTTTTTGCAGTTACCCGCTTACAAGCAAAGGCCCCTGAGCCCAAAATGATTAAAAAGGTGGTTTAAAACTATCAGAATAAGATGCACATCCCAACAGCGCAGATGGTACTAATAGTCCTTAAACAGATGTTAATATTTTGACCCCCTGGTTACAATAAAGAAAATCCTGAGGTAGCCAAAAAGCTCCCACAATCTTATAATTTGGCAAATGATGCCGCCATTTATCAAGTAAACAATATTTCATGTTATTCTGATTGCACTTTTGCTGATATTTAGGTGAATTGAGTAAGAGGTTAGAGTCATAATTAATAGTGGAGATCTCATCAATTCTGCTTCTAAAAAATTTGTAAAGAGTCTAAGGCTTGCCCCTGATGTAGATCATAATAAGGTCTACGGGATGGTGGGCCTACATATCACTACCTCTTAAGGTGTCTATAGCGCCTTGTCTTTATAATTTAAATACCTTCTTGTAACTGAACAGCCATAGTTCTGCCAAACCAAAAATGACAAAAGATTGATCAGCACCAATTTTATGCAACAGCATGGGGTCCAGTGTGATTTTCAAAAATAAGACTCAAAATTTTAGGACAAACTTTGTTGTTGTTCTACCGCCAAAAAGGGGAACCATCCTTAACTAAGAAAAATGACTACATTAGTTTGATCTATGTGGATGGATTAATTTCCATATTGTTTCAGAAGGTTGGAGAATGTTTGTGGCTACCACCAGCTCAAGTTGAAGAATGTTGGGGATTCCTTTAAAGGAACAAGTGCTGACAGCTTTAAAGTCCAAGAAGCAGTGCATTATTGGGACCAGCCTTACCTTGGAACTCCTGACTATCTTTATGGTGAAATTCATGAACCCTGGGAAAAAGGCTAAACCAAATCCTATATAGCACCTGGAATTTTAATCCCTGGACACGGCGAAAATCTAATACTGGTCTTCAATCTCCTGGACAGTTCAATACATATAGAAAAAACCATTTAGTGGCCTTTGTACATTTAGTCCCTATCACAGAACTTTTATCTTCTCATGAGTTTAGTAACATGAATGAGATAGGGCTACCCAATGCGCCTGACTCACTGGCAATCCTTGCTGTATTTGATTGGTAAAAACTGACGAGAATCCCAGAAAATAAAAGGATCACGCCATAAAATTATTCAATTGGTATTTGGGAGTGTTTGCACAAGACAACTATGATCTGGGGTGCACCAAAATTATAGTTTTCAAGGTTGATCTTAGGGATCAACCACCGATACAGATTTGAACCATTTGTCATTCATGAGAAAGTGGGGCAATAATTGCTGACAAAATGCTAAGCTACTTGATCATGGGTTGATGGTTCCATCCTCAAGCCCTTGGGCCAGTCCAATTTTAAATTGTAAAAAAGAATAATGGATCCAACCAGGTGATTTTAGACTATCATCAGTTAAATAATGATAGAAAGGGCTCCTACCCACTTCAACGGATTGATGATGCTCTTGATTGTTAGGAGGGGCTCAATTATTTTTAATGATAGATATCATATCCAGGCATTGGAAAATTGACCTACCTAAGGAAGACCAGAAAAATGAACGATTATAACTTGCAGTGGCCTATACTAGCTGACGCAGATGCCCCAAGGTCTTTGTAATGCACCAGAAATTTTCTAACAAGCAATGGATATCATGCTAGGTGATTTGAAGTTTTCATGTACTCTCATCTACTTGAACATCAATATCTTTAGCCGCACTTTCACAGATCACCTTGCAAATTTAGAAGAGGTCTTTAGAGACTAGCTGCAGCGAATATGAAAATTAAACTGTGGAAATGCCATTTTTTCAGAAAATGAAATTAAATATCTGGGGTTTGTTTCAACGCTAATGGGCTACACCTAAAAAACCCAAGGTTGAGGAAATTCAGGCCATGTCCCAACCAATGAGTGTTTGTGATGTGCATGTATTTTTAGAAATGGTCAGCTATTATTGCTGTTTCATTAAGAGTTTTTCTGCCATTGATGAGCCTCTTTTTCAGTCGTTAAAGGGTCCCAAGAAGGGGTTTGTATGGAATAAGGAAACTCAGGACTCATTTGACAACCTTAGGATATACCTGATTACAGAACAAATATTGCAGTATCCAAACTTTGATTGCCTTTCATTATTTAAACTTCATGAATCCTTGATGGCAATCGGTGCTGTGTTAAGCCAGGAGGGCAAATTCAGCAATGAACATCCAGTAGCCTATGCGAGCCATACTCTGAGTAAGCAGGAATGCAACTATACTGTGATTGAGTGGGAGTGCCTTGCGGCACTATATGCCTGTAAGCAGTTTTGAGTAAATATTCATGGTGTTCACTTTACTGTGGTGACCTATCACTCCTCGCTGCAATGGCTGCATAACCTAAAAGAGCCTGAAGGGAGGTTGGCCTGATGGGCTCTTAAGTTACAAGCATATAACTGAGATCGTACACCAAGCAGGGACAGCGCATCAAAATGCCAATTATCTGTCACAGTGACCCTCCAATTTAGTTTTGCAAACTGAAGCTGATGTGTTGTATGAGAAGATTCTCAGCGGAGATACCAGATACCAGACACCTGAAATTCAGCAAGCTCTCAGCAAAGCAATGGAAAATACAATGTTTATCAAGGGACAATTGTTCAAAATCTTCAGGCAAAACCTTATTGTACCCAAAAACATCTGAAAGCACTGCGATTAGTACCATGGCTCATAAAGTAACTGGCCAAGGGGACCTATGGAAGACTCTGGAACAGATACAATGTGAGTACTACTGGGAATCCTTTAACTTCGACGTTGCTTAGCACCTTGGTTGTTGCGCTATGTGTCAGGAGCACAAGCCCTTTAAAAAACTACAGCTTTCTGGCTAGTGGAGCCTGGATTCATGTGGCATACTGTATTTAACAATGTTGTAGGGCTGTTAACCCAAAGTACTGAGAAAAGTCAATATGACGTTGTAGCAATTGACCACCTAACTCATTGGACAGAAACGCGGGCTATTTCTAAATTAGATACCAGCGGTACTGCCAGTTAATAATGTTACAGTTACTTTATTGGCATGGCTGCCCTCAGGTTATTTTAGCATATAACGGCAGCAACTTTACCACTCCTACTATCTCATAAGTAAATGAGCTAATGGGCATTTGTGGTATACTGATAACGCCCTACCATATAGAGACCAATCAAATGGTTGAACGTTTAAATGAGACTCTGGATGATACTTTGAAGAAACTTGTCTCTGGGAAACCTTCCAGTTTAGTAACCTATTTGTCTTCAGCAACTTTTGCCTATAATTTAATTTATCATTCTTCCACAGGAAAATCCCCTTTTAGGTTGTTTTATGGGCGTCAGGTTGGGTTACCCCCAATTTTATATTATGTAATTGAACTGATTTTGGTGAAGACACCTCTCAAATATCATGAGAACTTGATGAAAGTCCTGATTGGGTTACAGTCTTAAGCATATGCTAACACTCTTAAATGGAAACTTAGGTCAAGGAATATGAGGATATAAAACGGCCAATTTACTAACTATTATAATTAGCTATTGAGGTAATTATTGTGCTACTCATGGTTTCAGGCGCCTAAATAAGTTAAACAGTTATCTATTGGTCCTTTAAAGTTATCAATGAATTAGCCTTTGATGCCTATACAATTTAGGACATCACTGATGGTCATACTGTGAATTGAGTGCATGCTATTTTCTTATGAGCATGCTAATAACTAATTGAAGAGTTGGGATTTTTGTTATTTTTATATAGCTGGGTTCCTAATATCTAGGTGATTGTTCAACGGATTCTTGGATGACTTAAAGCCGCTGATTTATCAGCAATGATCACTATGTAGTCTTTTGATGCTTAATTATTAGATTCTTAGCTACTAGTGACATTAGCATCGCTATCTTTTTTATGTTTCAATGACAATTTCTTTCATTAGGTATCCACCACCTCTAGGCTGCAGGGGTAGGGCAAAGGTTTTACGTTAGTAGAAATGTTGGAAGAAGTTGATATGACTAAGCGGGGGTGTTCAAGTTTAACCAGATTATACTTTTCTTAGTTTGTTTCAATACTAGGTGATAGTCAGGGATGATCCTAAAATAAGTTACTAGTACTGATGGTTTTAGGCTTCTGAGGAAGGGAGCTCCAACTTAATATTTAAGATTAATTAAATGATTAAGACAGGGGAGGATACCCCAGTGGTAGAGTATGGACCCTCTACCGCTGCCTCCCTAAGTTTGATTCTAGTACTTGAACTTTGGATAGGGGACAATTATGACTGTGTTGGCATTGCGCACCAATGCCCTGAACTGAGATAGCAAATAGCAAAGGCGGTCCATGGAGTTCCTGGTCTATCATACGCCGCGCATAGGGTTTTCCAGATTTTATCCTCCTTTCCCATTTTATTTACTCCCTAATCGGTGCAGTATCATCCCCAGGTCGGCCCACCTCAAATAAAATAAAAAATTAAATGATTAAGACTTCCTTAATTTGTAAGTGATGATACCAAATAGTTTACCAGCTTGAGGGCAAAATCACCTAATTTGGGAACTTGAGTCAAAGGAAGTTCTGACCAATGGCATGCTGAAGCTACAGGCTGATGAATGCAAAGCTATTCTCAAGCAACAAATGCTGACAATTTTAATAGGAGGGCACTAGGGTGCCAGTATACTATATATTTATGAGATTAGTTCCCTATTAAAATATCTTTTTCTTAGTATACTATATCTTAATAGCAGTTAGTTTTTAGCCAATTTAGGATTAAATGTCTTAGATATTATAGTGAAAACTGTCAATTGATAACTGACCTATTATAGTCTTAGTTTTGTGTTCTCTGTCATCATACAGGAAAATATAATAATTTAAGAATTAAACCCTCTCAAACTAAGCTGTGACCACTTTTCAACAAATGCTTATTCAGCCTCAAACTGAGGCTTATTTTAACATTCTGGCCTGTAAAATAAAAATGTAGGGAGCATGACAATCAGAATCACCATCTTTTGCCCTGCTTTAGCATAGGGAGCAAGTGCTATACTATGATAAACATGGGCTTGGTAGGACGAGAATGCTTGAGCATATTTAAAAGGGGTCATGCAAGATCATAGAGAAAACTTCAACCAACATTTATATACTCAAAGACCTCTGTTAAAGGACATATTATCAACTGAGTACATGCTAGTTTATAAAGCATTTCCAGTTGGGCGTGGAGACAACAGCCCCTCAATCAACAATCCTACCGCTGGCCTCTGGAAATTTGTCAATTACCTATGTTTGGTCATGTGAGGGGAGATTTTAAGATTTGGACTGACCAACCATAGGATATTGTCACCAGTCCTATTACCAATATCCTATTAACCTCTCCTTTACCCCTGTCCTGAAAGCTATATCCTTTTTGCAGACTAATCCCAATTGATCCTCTGTTAGATATGTTGCCAGTAATTTTTGATCCAATTTGAACTTTTATCCATACAATTTAAAATTTTGGAAGATTGAACCTTATCTGCTTGTTCAGTACCTCAAACAAGTTTTATTCTCATTGATTAGAGATTCAAAATCATTCAGTCAAACTTGTTTTAAGCATTTACAGTTAACCAATACCCATATGATGCTACTGCAAATGAACAGACCACCATAAGACGTTTTCACCTTGGACAGATTAATGTAAGATTTCAGAGAGCTTAATACACAGGCTATTAACAGACCATAAGGAGGAAACTCTAGAAGTTTTAGGAGCTGGGAAGTAAGCTGACTGACTATAAGTCAAGATATAAATTGGCTTGGCCCATCATTAAAAGGGATATATGTAGTTAAGCACATTCTGAAGAATATTAATGACGTTGGATCTCCAAGATGGAAGTATCTACCAAGACTAAGGCATATTTGGGGAATTTACCTTTATTAATGGCTTATATTTTAACAAAATTTATGTTTATTTGGAGATATGCTGTCTTCACAAAATTGTACCTATTGAAGTGCAAATATGCCTGTGCCTATCTAGCCATGTTGCAGTTCCAATTGCACAAGGGGAATAAGAAGAGGGCCGCCATTGAGAAAAATTGGTTTTAGTTGAAACAGGAGCATAACATATCTACTTGAAAAAATCTAGTGACAAAACTAGAATTGTAGATACATAACAAGAGCACCACTATGCATGCAGACACTCCAGAATCATCACTACTCTGGAAGATTGAGCCTTTAGTACAGTTGCAATAAGATTTACACAAATTTCTAAAAATGTTTAGAGCAAATAAGAATTTACCTAATTTAACAATATTTAACTTAAATGGTGGCACAAGTACTGGCCCCAGTTTGACCTAGAGAAACTCTTGGTATGTTACACCCAAAAGCTCAGGAACAAGCAGTGCTAACTTTTTTTACTGTAAGTAAGAACAGGCCTTGCATGAACGTGGTGCACTCAAAGGAATAGAATGAAACATATTGGAGGGGTTCAATAGCTACGTGCACCTGTTCTAGAGGAATTACGCCGGTGCCATTTCTTCTAATGATCCATTTTGATTTTAGATTGGTTCAATAATGATGCCTGGTTTCTTCTGAAATTTCCAGTATATACCTTAAACACCAAGGCAAAGTAAGTCATGGTCATTTCGTAAAATGATATGTAAACGAGTTATATTTTTCTTCTAAATCCATGTGGTGTTCCACATATTTCTGGTCCACAAGGCTGTTAAATTTCTGGGGGTTTTTAAGCTTGCTGGTGCGTTAAGGCCTAAAAATCCAACAAATAGGGGATTTAAACCACTAATAAATTTAATATAAATAGACACCAAAGAGTAGAAAGTTGTTTTTTTATAGTTTTATCTTCAACCCACTGGGCTAAGAAGTGAGATTTGCGCGCCACTTTGTTAGGTCACACTTCTAAGCTTGGGGTGTTGCTTTAGGCTTTTTTTCAGCTAATTAATGTGAAACATGACATCATATTTTAATTTGTTATTGTCGATGCTAAGTCTAAATTATTCATTGGAGTCATAAAGTAAATCTATTCAGGTATAGTTCAGTGGTGAAACTGAGATTTGAATCTCACCTGTTGCCAATTATATTTAAAATTTTTTTAGTAGAGCAAATTAAATTCTTACAATTTAGCTTTACTACCTTCCACTCTGGGGAAGAACAGCAAAATGGAGACTTTTGGAGTATCACAAAATTGAGATAAAATTAATTCTTCAATATGCCACTGGTTTATTTATTTTATATATGATTCAACATCAAATTTCTTAAATTTAATTTTATTATATAAAGGTATTTAAAAATTAATCACGAGCTATAACCAATCAAAGAATACAATTTAAGCTCCACTGATGAGCTTGCCATTAGTTATTGTTGTGAATTGATTCCATAAAGCTTTTAACAATATAATGTAAATAGCTATCATGTTTTAGGTAAGTATAACTAACTTTTAGTATATTGATAGATTCAGTACTATAAGATTTTAATAGTTCAAAGAATTGTTTATTTTAGGGATGATACCCCTACTTAAATTGCATAACTATAATTTCAACTCAAAGGTAAGCACTTTAATAGTTCTTAGTTATTTTAGTAAAATATTTACTAGATTGTTGTTTTTGCTATCACTGCTTAAATTACATAATGCTATTTGCTAGATTGTTGTTTTCACTATCCCCACTTATATTGCAGAATTATAATTTTAACTCAAAGGTATGTACTTTAATAGTTTTTAGTTAATCAGTTAAAATATTTACTAGATGATGAGTTTATTATCCCCACTTAAATTGTAGAATTTTACTCTCACCACCAAGGTAAGAATAATATTTAATTTTGAAATATAAATCAATATCATTTTGAATTAAATTTTTGATAATTTTCATATATTGTTACTAATACAGATATTGATGTTTTATTTTACTAGATGTTTTATTCCAGCACAACATCCAAAATCTAAAATGATTATTAATATCTTTTTCAAGGTAAGTTTTTTGATGGTTTACTTATTTTATAACTATAGCATTTACTTTTGATGCTTTACAAGATATTTGCCTCCTGTTTGGCCATTTGAAATCTGAAATGAGTGACATCTTCTCACTGTAAGCCTTTGATGGTGATAATTTTGGTAGATGTGTTTTTGACTTACCCATCAGTAATCCTCTGAAATGATTAAAAATATATTTTTAGAGCGAGCTTTATATTTCTTACTAAGTAATATTTTTAGTTATGTTGTTGGTTTTGATCATAGCATAAACTATCTGTTATCATCTACATTTAATAACATCCTCATGGTAAGCTTTAATATCTTTATTTGGTCTATTATAATGTTTTAATATTGTCAATTTTGATCTTGGAATCTATCTGAAATGGCTGCAAACATCTTTTTAAGGTGAAGTTGTATCTTATTTGGCATTTATTATTTTTAAAAATATTGATTTTGATCTCAGCATAAAATATATTTTATCTTCTATATCTATTATTATCTTCAAGGCAAATTTAATATTTTTACTTGAATTAATACAAATTAGTAACTTTGTTCTTAATTTACTATATTATATTTGTAATTATCTATGTTCACTAATATCATCAAGGTAGGGTTTATTATTTCTAGCTCTACTTCTATTTAACTTTAAAATAATTGCACATTAACAAAAAGTAATAATTTGGTAACAAATTTTAATATAATGAATTTTTCCAGTTTTAATAATTTAAATAATATAACAATATCCATGATTTATCTAATTTAGCTATTTATGCTGCTTTAAACTATTATGACTTTATTAAAGTGTTTTTTCTTTTTGCGGTTCACATATACAGAAACCTATTAATTTAATATCTACTATACTTTAATTAAATCAGATATACTTTACTAAATACATTTATATCTGTATTGAGGTACTATATTATACTGATTATGGTCAGTTTGCTTGAGTCTTTAAGCTTAGTTAATTATAGAGTTTTTATTTGGAGTTATGCTACTATTTCCCTATCCACAAGGGTAACAGCAAAGCTGTTAGTCCAAGTGGCAGATAATTGGTTTATGGTATTATACCAAACTATTATATGTATTTTGAACCGTAGAGTACTGCTTTGAGGTATAATATTACAGTAAAAAAAGTTAGCTCACAAGTTATGGGGCAATATCAAAGCTATTAGTCTGAGTACCTCAAAAAAGATTGTATGGTATTATATCATATTATTTTAGTATTTTTAGTAAAGTAAAGCTCAGAGTTATATTTTTATGATAATAAGTTAGCTCAAAGGCCACAAGGTCAACAGCATAGCTGTTAGTCCAAGTGTTACACATAATATGCTTTATAGTATTGACTATACTACTTTTAGTATTTTTAAATTAGAGTAGTGCTAAGAGATATATTTTTATAGTAATAAGTAAGCTCATAGAGCACGAGGGCAACAGCAAAGCTGTTAGTCTGAGTGGCACAAATGATAGTTTTTTCAAGGTAAATGGGGCTTGAGCATAGTGGTGGCACATACTGGAAAGAGGTCACCAGCATAGCTGGTGGCCAAATGGAGGCTGTGCCAATGAGAGCTCATTAGAGGCCGCGGGGTAAGAAATGAACCCCTTTAATAAGTGATAATGGGCATTTAAGTTGTTGAGGCTCAAGTTTGGATTGCTTATAAAATTAGAATTAGGAATATTGAGATTTGGCCTATTGGATTGGTTGAGACTCAACTCACATTTATGGAATGGTCAATCGTTGATAGGTAGTATAAATCCATGAGGTAAGGTTTTGATGTGTTTTATCCAATCATTTATGTGAAGGTATTTTCACCTGGCAAGGACCCTCTAACCCTATAAGAGGGGCCAGTCTCCACGGTGTTGGTTGTGTTAGCCATGTAGTATGAAGGGGAGAGACCTCAGAAGGGATCCCTGGATTTTGCCAACTATTTGGAGCAATCTTATTGCCTAAACACATTTTGCTTGCCTGATTTTTATTAAATTACTACCCTGATTCAAGGAATTTCACTGAGAATTGACCAAGGTCTTTTGATCGATTTTCATCACTTACCTCCAAACCAATTTTTATAAACATTGGACTTGTATTTTTCCGACATTACAACCTTCAAGAATGGTAGGGGGTGAATAAGGTTGCAAAAAATTACCCATAAACTTGGTTAATAATAAGGCAAGAAGCAAGGGACTTAATGGAATACTAGTCCCCTCGCTTATATGTGACTGCAAATGGGCCTTCCCAGATAGATCAGGCTTTTCATTTCTAGGTATGATTAAGTTGTGGTAGTAGAGTACCAAGTCTGCCACTTTAAAAGAAGGGAGTGGTGGCCAAATCTTGTTGGCTGCTTAGCCTTCTTTAGTGATGGTTTTTGCTAAATTAGTCATCACATCAGACTGTAACTGGATGATGTGCTGCGCCAACTTCCTCATGGCTTGATCCAGATCAGTCTGAGCAGAAAAAAACGTCTTTGGCTAGTAAAGAAGGCACCCAGGTTCTCAACCATATAAAACATGGAAGAGAGACATCTTGAGGATGCAATGGTAGCTAATAAAACAAACCAGGAGGGCACTGCTAAGTAATGATCTCAGTGGAGGGGGTAGAGTTGGCCATTTTCTGAAGTATAGAGACCAAGGTTCCATTTGCTCTTTCTACGGCACCATTGGGGGATGGGTTAAGGGGGCTAAGAAGAGCTGTTGTGCTCCCATGGAGGTGGCGAGGAGTTTATTACTTGGGAGGTAAAATTTTTCTTATTATCTCAAAGGAGGACCTGAGGTCAACCATGCCGTGTAAAGATATATTGATGTAGAAAGGTGGCAGTGGCCTTAGCAGTCTGAGCGTGGAGAGCGACAGCTTCAAAACGTTTAGTAGAATGATTAATTGCGATAAGATGTAATAATTACCACCAGTGGTCTGAGATAGAGGACCTACCACATCCAAAGTTATGGTATGGGACTGTGTTGAGGGGTTGTGGGTAGATATTAATATTGGGATTTGAAGCTGATTGTTTTTACAGCTCAGATAGGCATCCAAGTCTTCAGTTATGGTTTCCATGATGCCATCCCAGTAGTACCGCTCTTTTACCCACTCATAAGCTTTGCGTACTTCGCCATTCCTATGATAGTGTGAGACTCTAAGATGACAGGTACTCGCTCTGATGGCCGAAAATAGGGCAACCAATTTACTTTTAAGATCCTCTATAACTTCCTACTCTCCACCTTTGTGTTTAAGGAGTGCCGTGCTAGCAACTTTGATACTGGTTCATCTTCATCAGCCCATGCATCAGGTGTCATTAGGAGGTCATGCAACCTTTCTGCTTCACTGTTACCAAGGTGAAGGGCAGGCAGCTGCATCAACCCATCAACGTTCATATGGCACATCCCAGCTCGATGCTCAATGGTCAAAATTGTAATGTTGGAGCTTAAGAGTCCAGCAAGCCAACCGCCCAGTGGTATCTTTCATATTCTGTAACCACTTTAATGAGGCGTGGTCAGTAATTACTATGAAGGATGTCCTATAAAGCAAAGGGCAGTAGTATTTGATAGTGAGCAGTACAGCCAGGCACTCCTTTTAGTGACGCTGTAGTTGCGCTCAGCTTTTGAAAGCATTTCTACGAAGTAGGATACAGGGTGATAAACCCCATTGCATTTAACTGAGTTAAAATAGCTCCAACGGCATAGTCAGAGGCATCTGTGAACAACATGAAGGACTTGTCATAGTCAGGGTGACAGAGGATGGGCCTTTGTTGCAGCAACTCCTTCAGGGTCTCACACGCGGTTTTTTGTTATGCTCTCATAAATGGAGGGTTCTTAGCCAAGAGATTTACGAGGAGCTCACTGAGCTGGGCGAATTTTGGGATAAATTGATGATAGTACCCCATAATTCCCAAAAATACCTGTATGTCACGAAGGTTTTTTGGCGTGGGCATCTTGGATGTTGCTTCAACTTTATTCTTTAGAGGTTATATCCCATCTTGTGAGATGGAGTGCCCAGGAAGTCCAACTTCTTTTGAAAAAACGTACATTTAGAGGGCTTCAACTTTATATTGGATGTTTGCAAGTGTTGAAACACCTCCTTTAAATGGTTGAGATGCTAGTTGAATGTCTTAGATAAGGCTGTGATGTCAATGAGGTAGACAATCACACAGCTCAGCTTGAGATCCTGGAGAATATGATCCATTGCCCGCTGAAAAGTAGTAGGTGCATTACACAACCCCTGAGGTAGCTGAGTGGGTAGGAACAAACCCTCACTTCAGATAAGGGCGCACTTATTCTGATCCTGTGGAGAAAGGTTCATCTGCCAATATCCGCTAGCCAAGTCCATGGCGGAGAAGTATTCAGACCCAGAGAATTTTGCCAGAGCGTCACTAATGCGGGGGATAGGATAGCGGTCCTTCTTGGTGAGGTTATTCAGCTTATGGTAGTCCATGACTACCCAATGACATCCATTTTTTTCTTTATCTATAGTAGTGGGGACGGTCAAGGGCTTTGGGAAGGCACCAATAACCCAGCGTCCAGAAGCTGTTTGAGCTCCGTCCACATCTGTAGCTCCTCTACTTTAGATTTGCGGTAGAATTTTGGAGTGAATGGGATGAGCATCCCCACCGTCAATGGGATGAGTCCAACTCTTCATGTGCCCATAGTCAGTGTCAGATTTGGAGAAAATGTCACTGTAGGCCTTGAAAATGGTTGGGACTTTATTCAGCTCATCTGAGGTTAGTTCATCGGAGGTATGAATGGAAGGTAGTTATAAAGAATGGTCAGCGGGTAAGACCATATCCGCCATAGATACAATACAGTAAACTTGTTTTCTTTCCTCAAGGGGAATCAGCATGACTCTTCCAATCTCCTGATGCTTTTTTACAACCATATCCTTCATGGTGAGATTACCTAAAAGAAATTGATAGATAGTTGATAGGCAGGGTATAGAACGCCTGCAAAACTCTGGGCTCCAAAGGACTAACTCCGTCAATGCTGGTTAAGTGCAATGAAAATTATGGGAGATTTGTAAGGTGATCTTAGTGCCAACTACCCGTTGTTCACCCGCCTTAATTACTACCTCTTCAGAGGCATATAAAGGGACACCCTCGATGGCGTTAATGATTGAAGAAACATTTTTGTATGCCGTCCTGCCATGGTGTAATGTAAAGATAAGGAGGAAGAGGGGAACTCAACTGTGCAAGCATACTTCTTTTTATAAGCTCCACATTTGTCATAATCAGGGGAACCTCATAGCTAAGCAGGGAAAGATAGCCCTTCTTAAAGTTAATAACCCATCATATTTAAGAATGAACTGGGTACCTATGAGTAGATTATAGGTATTCTTTCTAAGACCATTACAGGTGCTGACAAGAGGAGCTTCACAAAACAAATGGGCAGAGAAGAGTAGGCTCCAGTGGCGCGAGCGTTGTTTGGCCCCACAGCGCCAAACTCTTGTGTATAGTCTAGGTCAGGGGCCAACTTAGTTTTTTTCACAAGATTTGATGATACAACATTCATGGGTGATCCAGTTTCAAGGATAGCCCTAACCTGCACTCCATTAACAACGACCTCCACTTTTGTTAAAGTCCCACCCAAGTTAAGAGAGCGAGAACCTCCTTCAGTTGAAGTGTAGAAGCAAGGCGTTTAGCAGTTTCAGGGAATTTATCCTGGATATATTGCAGTTTATACACACTCTGAGTAGGTCAGATCACCATGGAAATGAGATGATCAGCGTCTCTGGCGGTATCAATAACCTCCAGACCTCTAAGCACCTGATAAAAGTATGTTTTGTAGGATATTCTATCCTCTTCCACTTTTTCTTAGTTTAATTGGTCAGGTTATTCCACTTCACCTGGGGCTCCTAGGACATATTGACTGACATCTATACAACCACCTTCATATTTTTCGTCAGAGGGATTCTCAATGAATGCCAATGACTCCATTGACTGGGAGGTAAGGTCAGAGCTTCCCTTATAGCAGGGGAGGTCCTGGGGGCGCTCAGTTACTTGGGAAACTTTTTAGAAGACGCTGTGATAGATACAGCTCTACATTTAATCTTTGATAAAGAAGGTTTTAGTTGCCCCATGGCTATGGGTTTTGAGCTAGAGATGGTAAGAGGAGATGCTGAGGGGGATAGCATTGTGGAAGGGGAGACTTCAACTACGCCAGCTTTGAGTCGATCAGCAGCTGTGTGCTTTTGGGAAACAGGTGGTTTAGCGTTTGCAACCTGGTCATTTAACCTATTGTTAGTGGGGCAAGTGGAACCTGAAAGAGGGGTTAAGTTTAGGATCAAGCTTTGAAACCACTTGAGAAGACCGCTCTGAAAAAAAGATGAGTAAGGCAAAGGGACGACAGCTTTCCCAAACTGAGCTTTTCTGAACTGAAGACGAAGGGGAGCACTGCCCCATCACAGCCATGATATTTGGTCTATCCTCACATGGTGGAGGAGCCTCTTGTCACTGCAGCTTTGCGTAAACAGTGCTTCAGAAGAAGATAGCCATTGAAGTGGCAGGAGGGGTTAAATTAGATTATCTCTTCATAGCGTTTTGCATAAGTTCAAGTTCATGAAAATCAGCCACTGCTAGCAAAGCCTCTTTGATATCCTGTACAGTTTGGAAGGTGCGCTTGACTGCAGAAATATGAATTACTTAATGGGGATAAGACGCCAAAGCAACCATGATAGCAGCAATGGCATCATCTAGAAGTAGCAATCTGGCAAGCAACAGAGGTTGAGCTTTACTATAGAATTTCTCAACAAAAGAGGGGATTGATTCTCCCTATTACAGGCTAAGACACATAAAAGCCTGTTCTTACCTTTGTAAACTCTGTAGTGACCAAATTCGTTGATGAGCGCTTGTTTCACCCCCGCCAGTTGCTAAGATTTGCCATTTTGGGAACTACTATCTCCTGAGCCATACAACTCAAGCAGGGGAGGATATTTTGGTGTTTTTGCTGGTCAGTTGCTCCTTACATCGCAGATTTGTATACAAAGAGTAAGGAAGCAATACTGCCCTTGCCTGGGATAAACTTGTCCCTGAAAGGGGGTTTGTGGATAGTGGGAGTGGCTCCATAAAGGCCTCAAGAGGGATGTAGCTTGAGCTTTTTAAGTTGGGACAAGGCACTAGCTAGCTGAAGATATAATGCAGTGATACTAGACTCAACTGAAGCAGGGAGGTTGGGAGGGGTAGTTTCCCCACCAAGCTCCATTTTTAAAGGAGTTTTATTGTGGCCTATAGACTCTCCTGTAGTGGGCACCACTTGTTGAAATTTTTGAGTTATTTAAGCTCGCTGGTGCATTTCATCCTAAAAATCCAACAATTAGGGGATTTAAACCACTAATAATATTATTAAATAAATAGACACTAAAAAGTAGAAATTTGTGTTTTTAATAATTTTATTAGAGGCTGTGGGGGGGGTAAGAAATGAACCCCCTTAATAAGTCAATAATAGGTATATAAGTTGTTGAGGCTCAAAGTTTGTATTGCTTAGTAAAATCCAAATTAGGAAATATCGAGATTTGATCTACTAGATCAGTCAAGACTCGCCTTGCATTTATGGAATGGTCAATCGTTGACAGGCAGTACCAATCCATGAGGTAAGGTTTTGATGTTTTTTACCCAATCACTTGATTGAAAATATTTTCACCTGAGAGACCCCCTCCAACCCTATAAGAGGGCCGATCTCCATGATGTTGGTTTTATTAGACGTGTAGTATGAAGGGGAGAGACCTCAGAAGGGATCCCTGGATTTGGCTGACAACTCTGAGCAATCCAATCGCCCAAACTCATTTTTCTTGACTGATTATTATTAAAAATATTACCCTGATTCAAGGGGTTCCACTGGGAATTGACCAGGGTCTTTTGGCTATTTTTTCTACTATTACCTCCAAACCACTCTTTTCTAAAAATCACACTTGTAGTTGTCCAACAAAGGCAAGTGGCAATCTCAGACCTTGCAAAGGCTAACAATGACAAAATACAACAATTGAGGTGGACTCTACCCATTCCATTGAATGGAATTTATCATAGATGCTTGCAGGCAGCCAAACCTTCTTGTAAATAGATCTTGTAGATGCATTTAACCAAGTACCAGTATTACTAGAGCACCAGTAGTACCCTGCTTTCAAGTGCCACCTGTATTGTTCAAGTACAATGTCATGCCTTTTGGCCTTAATAATGCACAATTAGTTTTTAAACAAACCATTGATAAAACTTTGGAGAATTTATTGGAAGTGTTGAGTCGTGTACAAGAATGACATTTTGATTTTCTTTAAGATTAAGAAGCAACAAGCCTAATATGTTGTTAAAATTTATAGGTTTTGATTATTCTCATGTATTAACCCCTATAAATATACTAACTGCACAGGTTTGGGATGTTGTATAATTATCAGCGTTGTTTGAAAGTGAAATATAATCGTTGATAATAGTATGGCGACTATTATCCATAGTTGAATTGAAGTACTAGAAATTGGTCCAACGTTTGTCCAGTATTTCCTCTCAAAATACTTATGATGTCTTGAATAGGGAATCGTTCTCTGGTACCACCTAACTCAATCTATGCTCATATCCATGTTTATGGTTTCTCTGTGACACACAGTTGGCAGCAATCCCCAATTTGATTCAGCTTCTTCACTGGATTATCAATCAAATCCTTACTCTTTATTCTAAAGAATCTCTCAATTAGAGCGCACAGCAATAATTTCCTTAGTGAAGAATAGAGCTTTAAATGGTTTCTGGTAAAAGTATAATAAGATTTTAATTTGGTAAAAGTGGTCTGGTAATTGATTATTCTTTATTAGTGAATTCTTTAGGTAATTTATAGTGGGGAATTCAGCACCCAACCCTCAGTTGGCACCTCCTCGATAAAATGGCATCCATTGCTGTTGGAAACCATCCTTGTCTCAGCAGCAATGGTTTTCCTCATCCTGGCTAGGATTTCTTCATTGGACATCCTTGAGACCTAAAACGTAAAGAATCAGAAAACGTGTCCATAACATATTCCTCTCAATCCAAGCGAACCAACAATATTTGGCAAGCGACCTGCTTAGGTGATGTGACTTGTGTACCTATTAAGGCAGGTCATGAACCAACTGATAGATTCACTAGTTGCAGGCAGCATAACTAGCATCAAAAGTTACTCCTTATATTCCTAATTGGTACGCCTGATAGTTATTCAACTATTAGATGAACCTATTTCGTTGGCAACTATGCCCAAAAATTTAAAGCATTCATCTGGATTGATTCCTGATTGATCCAACCCTGGAGAATAATCTAAAATTCCCCAAACATAGTTACCCTGAAATCAGGGTCAACCAATATCCAATTCACTTTGCATTCGGGAATTATCCCTAGCAATCCCAGGTAATCTAGCAGGCTGGGAAGATGGGCAAAAATCCCAACACATCCCCCTCTTGCCTAGATTTCCAGCGAGAAAAGGACTGGGGCATGAGAACACCACTTTAGACACTTGGTTGAATACTTCATTGGTTCAAGTGGAGTACACTCATCAATACTCAACGCTGCTCAGGACAACCTTTGGCATATGGCGCTCTTCCTCTTCCTCCTCACTACCGCCTTCTCAGAGCATGGTCCCCACAATCTACTTTCATACTGGGCTGATCAATTTACTCATGATGATATTAGTCCCAGGATCCAGTTTCCCCCGTCAGGGTATATGACCCGCTGTCATATTCAGGATTCTTGGTCCAGCATCCTTGATTTCCTGAATTTCTCCTCATCCTGACAGGAGATTCTTGCTGTCAATGTTCATTTCGCAGCACACTTAAGAATGCTCATTTATGTTCTCCCTTGTTATTTTTTGTAATAACCTCTAGGCTCATATGATTTTTAATTCTTCTCTGGAGAGCTAATCCCATTAATTTTGAGATTAGCTTCTCCAAAATTGGAGCTTAATTAATTTCAGAGTGCACAATGTCGTCTTCTATATAAGTCTGACATCCCCCCTCTCATCCAGCTCATATGTCAAATTCCAAGTCGCAATACCAGCAGCTTCTGAATAGTTTGTCTGATCAAGACCTCCGTCTCTTCCAGCAGATGAGTCAGGATGCTTAGCGGAACCTCTTCTATGGTCCTTATAGGACTCATACGCCTAGTCTGGCACCAGCAGCTAGTCCTTCTATTGAATTACTTGAAAAAGTAACTAATCCCATTAAAACCAGACTGGCTATTGTTTCAAACAACTCTTGGCCGATTCTTCCTCTGACATCAATATCAGAGTTGGATTTTGAAACTCTCCTGGATTTGGCTCCTTTTGCTGATGCTACGACCATTGTCATAGATGCTATAGAGATTATGCCATTTGCTCTTGATCGCTCATTTCTTGCCAGGTAAGACCTGCTTCCTGAGTTCCTCTTCCAACTCGGACAATATTACAAACCCGCTGTTTTGGCTACCAAGTTCACCATCAGCAACAGTATTCACTTCAGGCTCCCCTACGCTGAACTCCAGGCCCAAGTCACTGAGGCTTTGACCCTAGCGGTGAATCCCTCTGATCTTGATAGCATCCTGGATCAGGAAACCACCGCTTATGCTCTTCGCTTTGCTGGCCAAGTTCTTCAAAGTTGGTCCACAAAGCTTCCAGCCTTGCATGGGTTTCATCGTTCATTCAGCTTTAGCTTCCAAGAAGCCCATAGTTGTCACTTGCAGGATGCAATCCGCTCCCTACACAACTATCTCTTCTACAGCGCTTCCCATTGGTATCTTCCGCTGATGGCGTTGATAGGGGGCATGATTTGGCAACCCCCGCTTATTATCCCTTGCTCATTGCCAGCCCATATGTCTGGTGTTCTTGATGAGGCCCATTGGCAAGCACTCAAGACCAATCTTTCAGCTCTGGTACCATATCAGGATTACTTGGGGTTATTCGCCAATTGCCTCTTCTTATACTGTTGCTTTCCTTTCTACTATGGGGTTTCACAATTGGCTTCATCAACATCTCAATTTCCCTTCCCCTAGTCGCTTTCTCGCAGGGCTCTTCTTCCACTCAAAGAACGTGTTTTCATGTAGGTCTCGCCCTCATTAGCATCTGATCTCATATTGATTTCTATGGGCTGTTCATTCCTACTGCAATCCATCCTCTCCCCCAAGAGGCGACATAGGCGGAATCATCCCCATACTGAGGACAAATTTAAAAAATAAGAAAGTAAAAAATTATATTGGTTTTTTCTCTGTGCAGGTTATAATATTTTTTTCCAATACATTTTATCAATTTTTTTCCTATGGGACTTGACCTTGTTTCAGTTCAGCAGTCCATCTTTTTATTTTTTCCCCCAAACTGGGTCCTGGGTACTTAAACCTGCCAGTTTTCTATGATTGAGAGTCCTTTTTTCAGACTTAACCATCTAGATTGGTTCAGAGGTCCTTTTTTCAGACTTGGCCTAATCATCAGGAAATGACCAACTTAAAGATTCATCAGTACTTTGAGAACTCTTTTAATTTTTTCATCAATCCATTGCTTCAGATACTTAGCATGGACTCAATTCACAACTCTTCCATACAAGAGATTCATGATGGAGTAGGCATCAGTTGCCATCTTGGCGATTACTTCAAATGACCTGACCACAACACATATAGTTTGTTTCTTCTTCTGAAACCATGTGTATCGCAATAGGCAACTCTTTCCCCATTTTATATTCTGCTAAGGACAGTCAGTTCTTATCATCTGTTGATTTCTCTCATATACTTTTCTTCAAGGTTGTATTAAATGCTTGCAATTGCACATTGATCAGGATATTTTTCAGTCAGTTCAAATATTGCTCAGTACTCATCCCCAACATAGTTTCCACCACTATATATAAAATCTGTGGCAACACAGCCTTTCTCCCATATAACAATTTAAACGGCATCTTTCCTGTCGCCATATGATGACTAATATTATAGGTGAACATCACCAAACTCAGATACATTCCATATGCAGAAGTTCTTCCTGCGACCGACTTCCTCAGCATTGTGGACAGAGTTCCATTCACCCATTCTACCAGTACGTTCGTCCTCAGCCGTTAAGGTACTGGCATGACTCCTCTGATTCCCATTATCTCATTCAATCTTGGGATCACATGAGACGTGAAGTTGGTCCCATTATTGTTAAGCAGGACCTGTGGAAATCCATGCCGGTATACTACTTGATCCAGGATGAACCTTGCAGTACTGGTAGCATCTACTTTTGTTAGGGCCTTTGTCTTGACCCATCTCGTCAGATGGTCCATAGCAACTATAATGTACTTGACTCCCCCTGTGCTCATTGTCAGCAGTCCCAAAACGTCAATGGACACCATGTGCCAGGCAAATCGAGGGTGGACCAGTCAGTATCCAGCTATATTCTTATGTGGTTTGTGCAGCTGGCACTCCACGCAACAAGCTAAATAATCTGTGACACCGTAGTTGATGGATTCCCAGTAATAGTAATGCGAATATGATTGATTGTTTTCCTCAGGCCTCCATGCCTGACAACCTTGTGAGCTGCTTGCATTATAGCTGCTCTTTCTAATGGCTTCAGGAATAATAACTGCTTCCCATTGATCGTCCTAAATTCTTGTCCATCCATGGTCTCAGTGTTTTCCATTACTTTCTGAAGCACACCTTGGATTTCTCGGGGCTCATCCTGGTTTTTCCGTTGACCATTCTCTGGAATAGCTCATCTGCCTGCGGGTATACCATCTGGACCATTGGTCACCATGATAAGCTATCCACGTTCTGGTGAGAAGCACCCACTCTGTGGACAATCTTGCAATTATAATCCTAGAGCTTAAGTGCCCTTTGGGCCAGTCATCCTTCTGGCTCTCTCAAATTGTGCAGCCAATGCAGCGAAGATTGGTCCATCACCACCTTAAAGTGCATTCCATGGATGTACACCTGAAACTGCTTACATGTGAAAATTACTGCAAGGCATTCACGCTCAGTTACGGTGTAGTTCCTCTCAGCAGCTGAGAGTGTCTGGATCACTTATGCCACCGGATGTTCATCCCCAAGTTTGTCTACTTGGCTCAGTATGGCACCAATCGCCATCAATGAAGCATTGGTTTGAATAATAAACTCTGATCGAAATTTGAATATTTCAGAATCAATGAATCTATTAAATACCAGCTTAGCTCATCAAAGGAGTCCTGAGCCTCTTCATTCCATATGAATCCTTTTTTGGATCGATAAATAAATGGAATAATGGCTACGCTATTTGGGCGAAGTCCCAAATATATAATTCTATAGTATCTGACCATCCCAAGGAACACTTGGATGTCTCAAATAATCTTTGGTACAGCCATCCGTTCTATGGCTGCTATCTTCTGGGTTTGCGGCTGCAATCCACTGGTGTTTATGAATCCCAGATTTTCCAACTCTTTCTTGAATGAGTGGCACTTCCTTGGCTTGATCTTCAGGTTAGCTGCGGACAGTCGCTTGAAAACTTCTTCCAAGTGGTGTAGGTGATTAGTAAACGTCCTACTGAACATGTTTATATTGTCCAGATATACCAGGACACATGACAACTTCAAGTCACTTAGTATCGCGTACATGGCCCTCTGAAATGTTGCAGGCGCATTGCATAGACCCTGGGCATCCTCGTCAGTTGGTATAGCCCCTGCGTGGTAATAATTGCACATTTTTCTGGTCTTCCTTTGGCAAGTCGATCTGCCAATATCCTGAGATCAGATCCATTGTGGAGAAATACTTTGCTTCTCCAAAACAATCTAGTGCATGGTTGATTCTCGGTAGGGGATACAATTCCTTCTTCATAATTTATTCAGCCTTTGGTAATCAATCACCACATGGTTGGATCCATCCTTTTTCTTCACAATCAGAATCAGACTCGCCAGGGACTTGATGATGGAACTAGAAGCTCATGCTCCACTAGTTTGCTGATTTCATCCTCCACTACTGCTTCAGTGGCTTTCAATCATCATATTGGTCTCATCCTGATCAGCAAATTTTCCACATTGTTGATCTTGTGGATCATGTCTCATGCACATCCTAAATCATAGTCATACTGAGTGAACACTTCTCAATACTTCAAAATAGTTCGAGCACCTCCTCTTGCTGGCCTTCTGAAAGATCAGAGAGCTGCTCTCAATCAACCAATAGGCTTATGCTTTCAGTTAATCTTGCTGGTAATCCCATCTTGTCAAGAGTCCCAAAATCATGGAATCTTCTCAATTTGGCCATCAGGATCAGATGAATAAATGCAATGATCTGATTCCTCTTGATCTTCATCAGTATTTTCATTTAAATTCTCCAAGAGAACTCAAATTTCTCCATGGCCTGGCATTATTATCCCAGGAGCCACCCAAGGCTCCACTCTGGACTTCATCCAGGGGCTTCTGACCTCCCTATACAACAGCTCAGGAATCTCCAATGTCAACCCCATGTCGACTATCATCTGCAATCCTGGCAGTATGATCCTCTCATTCTTGATCCTCAGTTGAATTCCCCAGATCTCTAGGATTTACGATGGCATTTTGCATCGCTTTCTACCAACTAATTGGTACCAAATCAGGACAATGCTGTCATTATATATCAGATTGACAATGTTGTTTCTCCAATTTAGCGGAGCTTCACCATCCTTCTGAAATACCAATGATAATGTCTGACCAAATATGGTCAATATATTATCCTCAAAGTTACATTTAACTCCAAAATTTTGTAGAAACTCCGTTCCAATCAGAATGTCATAGTTTTGGTTGGCCAAAACTACTGCTGGCGCAGATACCACAAACGACCAAAATCATAGTGGCAATGCACTATACGCTCAACAGGAGATGGTGGTGTTCAGCCCAGCTGTCCCATATTCCTTCTTATGTTCCAAGTATGGTGAGATCTTCATCCTCTTTACCAGCTTGGTTGAGACAATATTGATGGGCGCTCTGCTGTTAACAATCGCCCTCACTCTTAAACAATTCACTTTTTGTCTATATATGTACACTCAGAGTATTGCAATATATTGTTTACTGAGTGAATAGTGGCGTTATTAACCAAATTGAGGGTGTGAATAATTTTTGCCAATAAATCAGGAAATGATTCCTTTATCGCGCTGAAGGGGATTGTCAATTTGGCCTCATCAATTTGACTTCAAATAACTCTTCAGGATTCTTGGCAGTTTAAATCTTGTCTGCCAGTTGTCAGGCATATGTCTGGGCAACTTCCTTGATTATCTCAGGGTTGATTCTCTTCGCCCCAGCTCTGGTCACGGCATTTACATCCAAATTGAACACTTGATACAGCTGATCCTTCTCGTCATCTATGAACAGATCACTGATAATAATTTCCTCAGTCATAATGTTGGAAGGAACAGGCTTCTCTGCAGCTCTAGACTGTTCCTCATCTAGGCCGTGGGCCCTTTTCCTGAATCCTTGGTGGCTGCTGACTCTTTGGCCTGGACCACGTTGATCTGATCCTTCATCTTCTTACAGTGCATGGCGAAATGTCCTTTCCCGCTACATTGGTAGCAGACCTTTTCCCTCTTGTTCAACCATCTGAATTCTTCAGGCTTATTCCCTGGCATGGTTCCATTGGTTGTCTCTTTAGCTCCTTCATTTCCCTTCGTGGGATTCAGATTGCATACCAGATTGGGTTTGAAACTTCTATTTGAAGAATCAAATGTTGCTCCCAAAATCTTCAAATTATCTACAAATTGCGATGTGTGATGGTTGAGGTCTATCCTCAGCATCACATTGCCCTGATCTTTGGTAAGACAGGGCAGGCTGTGTCTGTATTTATGGAGGAGGAGGGGGCGTTGGTTCTGGCAAGGATGCCTAAGGGGCTGGAGCTTGGAGAAGGCCAAGGAGCAAGATGGGCGTCCAAGTCAGAACAAAACAGAAAATGAGAAAAATGGGTAGTTTTGAGATTCGATTTGGATTTGAATTGAGAATGGAATGAAACGGGTGCTTGGGAGTTTTGCAGTTCAATTGGGATTCGAAATGGAACTAATGCGCAGAACCATTGAGGATCGGAACTGGCATGGAACCATTGAGTAAAGATTCCGCGATCCTGCTGTAAAGTTTACACCAAACATCATTCAAGTTGGCAATGGCACCATAAGCTTATATTATATTTTATTTTAGCTTTTAGCATGTGTATATAGGGAAGGAACTGGGAGCTGGAGGCTCCTCAGTTCTGTTTTCTATCGACTTGGCCAAATATTAAATAAAAGAACCTAAAATTCATATATTTATAATTTGGGTTTATTTTTAAGTTATTGCCTAACTGCAGCCATGTTTGGCTTAAATCAACAAGAATTGTACTTTGAGAGTGAGCTTGGGAGGGCTATTGCCTCCCTCTATACCTTGTCTTGGAGTCAAGGCATGTTGCTGGGGTTAAGTATACTTGCAACTGTCTTCCAGGGGTGCTTGTTCAATCTTGTAGCACTCGCACCAGGAGAGTAGTATCAGGAGTCCTGTCAGCCCTATGGTCTTTAACATGGATTCTGTTGCCCAACTCATTCATGGCTCATTGGAAGGAGCCAGTGCGTTACACGATGTAGTATTTTTCATTGCAATTATGGAAGACATCATGCAATGAAAATCATGATAGGGCCAATGGGCCGCTTGCAAGGAATTTCTGGCATCAAAGTTGTCCAATACTTTCACTCCAACCATGATCTGTGACTCCTGGTAAAATGATCCGTGAAGCTAGTTAGAGAATCATCTTTATGGAACTGGATTTCCATAAATTCCTGCTTGCATTTTGACATGCATGTCAGACTTCTGAACTCTTTCATGATGGCCGCCTTTGCCTCAACATATGACCAGCTATCTCCTCAAAAGTGAGGTAACTTTAAGTTCTGACAGTTGGTGTCTAGGCAATTCATGACCATCAACGCCTTTTAACAATCCCCATAGCCATTCATGGTCATGTCAAACAGTTGGAAAAACACTGGGGCGTTATCCTGATGAAATGTTGCAATTTTGGCGTTGCCTTAAATTCCTCCGAGTCATTTCTGGCTGATTCTCTTGGTTCAGCCACTCAGCTAACTTAAGGACGTCGACTTCAGCATCATCTCCAAAATGGCAGCAAAAGCGGGTTGCATGTTCCTTGGGGTATTCAACTTCCCAAGTATCATGTGAGGACTTCTTTCTTTGGCATTGCTTGCCATATCAGGCTCACAAGCACATTTGTGAGCTTTAAGTTCCTCCACTTGTTTGATTAATCTCTCTATATCTGCACCATATTTCTCAAATGAACGTGATCTGCTTTTCACTCCGTTTTCAGGTATAAGATCACTTAAACAAGGTCCCCTTCTTTCTTCTTCAACGAAGTTACTTTCCCAAGTAACTCGTTCCCAAAGATTGCTAAATTATCTATCCCTTCCTCCAACTCGGCGACTCGTTTTTCCAAGGCTGCGAACTCCTGATTGTCTACTGAGTTAAGGCCTTCTGGTTTACAGTGGCTAACTTGGTCCACAGTTTGCGTAGCTCATCTTTGTACGACATTCTTATAAATTCTTCAGCTCAACTACCCCTGTAGTGAGCACCAACTTGCAAAATTTAATAAAGTGGTATTTATAAGCAAGCAACCCTTGTAACCTTTTTTTGCATAGGTTCAGTTTCCTCATGCACTTCATCACATTGTATAGTAGAATAGATTATTAATCAATATTATTATGATTACTATTATCCATAGTTGAGTATGAATTCTTATATTTTGGCCCAACGCTCAGCAAGTATTCTAAATTAAATACTTGTAATGTCATACTTGTAGGGAATTGTTCCCTTGCTCTGTTCAACCCAATCTTCACTGAGATACCCTGGTGACAGTCTCTTCAGTCCAACACACAGTTGGCAGCTATCCACAATTGTAACTCCTTATTCTCTAGATTCCCGCTCAGATCTTTACTCTTTTCTCTAAAAGTCACCCAATTATCGCACACAGCAATAATATCCTTGAGACAGAACAGCACAATGGAAGCTGATGATAGTTTACTCTCTAAACTATATCCTAAATGAACAACTTAGAACTATTTATCTGTAATATGATCTAATTATCTGTTTATTATCTGTTTTACTCTTATAGTGAATCCTAGGGAATTTATTGTGAGGATTCAGTCAACTAACCCTTTATTAACACCTCTTTGATGAATTGGCAGCCGTTGCCATTGAATCACCCATCCTCATCTTGGCAGAGATGATCTTCCCCATCCTGACTAGGAATCCATCATTGGACATCCTTGAGACCTAAAACAGAAAGAGTTGGAGAACGTGTCCCTACCGTTTTCCTCTTGATCCAAGTGAACCAACCATATTTGGTTAGCAACTTGCTTAGTTAATGGGACTTATTAACCATTAAGTCAGGTCACACACCAACCAGTCAATTTGCTAGTTTCAGGTGGCAACACTCACCTCGCAACTTGCTATTCATTCCCAATCATTCAGTGATGAAACCTGACCGATTTAAACTGGTACACCTGATAGTTAATCACTATCAGATGCCCCTATTTCGTCGGCAACTCTGCCAGATGAGAACTTAAGTATATATCTGGATTGATCCCTGACAGATATGACCAGGCGAATATCCCAAAATCCCCTGAATGTAGTTACTTTGAATCTCAGGCCAACTTATTTCCAATTCACTTCGCCTTAGGGAATTTTCCCCTAGTGATTCCAGATAATCTAGCAGGCTGGGAATATGGGCAAAAATACCAACAGCCAGTCAGTATCCATTCATATTCTTATGTGGCTTGTGCAAATGGCACTCCACACAACATGCCAGATAGTCCACAACATCATAGTTGATTGACTCCCAGTAGTAACACTGGAGAAAATTGTCAGTCATTTTTCTCAGGCCTCCATGCCTGACAACCTTATGAGTGGCTCAAATATTAGCTGCTATTTTGACAGCTTTGGGAATATAGTAATCGCTACCCATTGATTGTCTTAGAAACTTGTCCATCCATGGTCTCAGCGTTTTCCATCACTTTTTTGAAGCGCACCTAGGATTTCTCAGGGCTTGTTTCCAATTTTTCCATCAACCATGTTCTGGTATAGCTCATACTCCTGTTGGTATACCATCTGGACCCTTTGGTAACCACGATAAGCTGTCAGCATTATAATGAGAAGCCCCCACTCGGTGGACAATCTCATAATTGTAAGCCTGTAACTTCAGTGCCCATTGAGCCAGTTGTCCTTCAGGTTCTCATAAATTGTGAAGCCAACGCAAAAAGGAGTGGTCTGTTACCACTTTGAAGTGGTTTCATGGATACAAAATTAAAATATGGGTACAGGAATAAATTACCACAAGGCATTTACACTCAGCTATAATGAAGTTCCTCTCAGCAGCTGAGAGTGTCTGGCTCACATATGCCACCAGATGTTCATCCTCAAGTTCATCTACTTAACTCAGTACGGCTCTGATTTCCATTAACTAAGCATAAGTTTGCATTTTAATCCTGATAAAAATTCGGAAAACTATTAAAGAATCTATCAAGTACCGGTGTAACTCATTGAAGGATTTCTGTGCATCTTCATTCCAAATGAATCCTTTCATTAGATCTTCAACGGATGGAAAAAGGGCTCAGCGATTCTGGAAAAATCCTTAATAAATCTTCTATAGTTTCCAATCATTCCAAGAAACAATCTGGTTACCTCAGACACTCTTTGGAACAGCCATTCATTCTATGGCTTTAGATCTCTGGGCTTGTGGCTGCAGTCCACTATATTTGATCACGAATCCCAGATTTAAATCTTTCTTGAAGAAGTGGCACTTTCTTGGCTTAATCTTCAGGTTGGACACAGATATTCACTTAAACACTTCCTCCAAGTGATGCAAATGGTCAGTAAACGTCCTAATGAATACATTTATATCATCCAAGTACACCAGGACGCATGACAACTTCAATTAATTTAGTATTGCATACATGGCCCTCTGGAACGTCGCAGGCGCATTACACAGACCCTGGGCATCCTCAACAGTTGATATAGCCCCTGTGCGGTGATAATCACGCATTTTTATTGGTTTTCTCTTGGAAAATTTGCCAATATCCCAATATTAGATATATCATGAAGAAATACATTACTTCTCCCAATTAAGCTAGTGCATCATTGATTCTTGGTAGTGGTAAAAATTCTTCTTTGTAATCTTGTTCAGCTTCTGATTAATGATCACCACCTGATTAGAGCCATCCTTAATCTTCACATAAAGAATTGGACTTTCCCAAGGAAGCGATGATGGAACTAAAAACCCATGCTTCACTAGTTTTCTGATTTCTTCCTCCAGTACAGCTTTGGCTTTCTTCAACCTTGAAATTGGTCTCATCCTGATCAGTAAATTTTCCCCAGTATCAACCTTGTGGATTACATCTCTCAAACATCCTAAATAATGGTCATCCTGGGAAAATACTTCCTAATATTTTTCAAACAATTTGAGCACCGCCTCTTGCTGTCTTTACATCGGATCAGCGAGTTGCTCTCACTCAATCAATAAAATGTTCTCTCAGTTTACCCAGCCAATAATCCCATCTCATCTAGGGTCCCAAAATTGTGAACTCAGTTCAGCCATTGGGATTAGGTGAACAAATGTGATGATCTGATTCTTCTCAATCTTCATTGGTTTTTTGCTTAAATTTGCCGGGAGAATTCAAATTTCTCCATGGTTCAGCATTATTATTCCAGGGGCCACCCAAGGCTCTACTCTGGACTTCTTCCAGGGGCTTTCAACCTCCCCATACAGCAACTCTCATATCTCTTATGCCAACCCTGTGTTGACTATTATTTGTGATCCTGGCAGTATGGTTTTAACATTCTTGATCCTCAGCGAATTCCACAACTGTCTAGGATTTCCGTTGGCATTTATTGCTGCTTCCAGCCAACTAGTTGATATCAAATATGGACAATGACATCGTTGTATATCAAGTTGGTGAAGTTATCTCTTCTACTCAGTGAAGCTTCCCCATTCTTCTTATAGACCAATGTTAACGTCTGACCCAATATGGTCAACATCATCTTTAAAGTTACATTTTAATCCATAATTCATAGAAATTCCATCCTGATCAGAATACTGTAGTTTTGGTTGACCAAAACTATCACTGGAGCAGACACCACCAAGGATCCAAATTGAAGTTTAAGAGTGCTATATGCTCCACATGAGATGGTGGTATTCAGACCAGCTGTCACATGCTCTTTCTTGTGTTCCAAGCCAGGAGAGATCGCCATCCTTTTTACCAACTTGGTTTTTATTTTTATTTTATTCGAGGTGGGCTGACCTGGAGACAATACTGCACTGATTATTGGTAATCAAATGAATGGGAAAGGAGGATAAAATCCAGAAATCTCCATGCATGGCGTATGATAGGCCAGGAACTCCATGGACTGCCTTTGCTATTTGCTATCTCAGTTTGGGGCATTGGTGTGCAACGCCAACACAGTCAAAGTCTACCCCTACCCAAAGTTCCTTTACCAGAATTGAACTCGGGGAGGCAGCAGTAGAGGTCCCTATTCTACCAATGGGTATCCTTCCCTTTTCACTAACTTGGTCAAGACAATACTAATGGGCGCTCCACTGTCAACAATCACCCTCACCCATACTCAATTCTCTAGTATACCTATTATGTACACTCAGAGTATTGTAGGATAGTACTTACTGAGTGTATAGTGGCATTATTAGCTGAATCCAAAGTGTGAATTATTTGTGCCAATAAATCAGGGAATGATTTCTTGATTGCGCTAAGGGATTGACAGGTTTGACTCATCTTATCAAACTTTGGTCAATTCTTTGGGATTATCTGCGGCTCAAATCTTGTCCTCTAGTTGTCAGGCATATGGCCAAGAAACTTATTTTCTTATCTTGGGGTCAAGCCCCTTCACCGCAGATCTTGTTAACACATTTAAGTCCAAAATGACTACTTGATACAGATGATCCTGCACGTCTTCATCCAAGAACAGATCACTTATTTAAATTTCATCATGCATAATATTGAGAGAAACTGGCTTCTCTGCAGCTCAGGACTGTTCCATCTAGCTGCGAGCCCTTTTCCTGACTCCTTTGTGGTTGCAGACTCTTTTGCTTGGACCACGTTGAAATGATCTTTGGGTTTTTTGCAGTGTAAAGCGAAATGTCCCTTTCCTCCACATTGGTAACATACTATTTCTTTATTATTAATCTGTCTTATCTCTTTTGGATTATTTACTGGCATTGTTCAGTTATTCATCTCCTTAGCACCCTCGCTCCCTTTTGTGGGATTTAAATTTTGTACTGGATTTGATTTGAAACTTCTATTTGGGGCATCAAAGGTAGCTTACAAGATTTTCTGTTTACCATCTGAGATGTAGTAATTTACGTCGTGAACTTAGAAGACATCATTCAGTGCAAGTTGTGGTAGGGCTGAAGGGCTGTTTGTAGTGCAATTTGGGCGTCAAAATCATCCAGCACTTTCGCTCCAACCAGGATTTGCAATTTCTGGTAGAAATAATCAGTGAAGCTTGCTAAAGATTTATCTTTATGGAGTTGAATGCCCATAAACTCTTGTTTGCACTTTGACATGTGCATTGGGCTTCCAAATTCCATCATAATGGTCACTTTGGACTATGCGTAAAACCAGCTTTCCACCTCCAAGCGAGGCAGCACTAGGTTTTGACAATTGGTATATAGGCATCTAACACCACTAATGCCATTTGACAATCACAATATCTGTACATTGTCTTATTGAACAATCGGAAAAATGCTGGGGCGTTATCCCAATGGAAAGTCAGCAATTTTGGTGCTACTTTGAATACCTCCGAGGTTTCTCTAGCCACCTTTCTTAATTTGGCTACTCAGCTCACTTGAGGAGTAAATTTGTGTGTCATCTCCAAAATAGCGGTATAAGTGGGTGGCATGTTTCTTGGGATAGTCATCTTTCTAATTAGCATACAGGGAGTTCTTTCTTTGGCATCAGCCGCAGCATATGGCTCACATTCACATATGTGAGTCTTCAACTCCTTAATTTGTTTAATCAGCCACTCTATATCTGTGCTGAATGCTTTTAAATGGAAGCAATCCTCTTCACACATATTTTAAGAAATAAGACTTCTCAAATTAAGTCCCCTTATTTCTTCTTCAAAAAGGCTACTTTTCCAAGTAACTAATTTCTAAAACTCGTGACATTATTGACCCCTTCATCCATCTTAACGATTTTCTCCTCCAAGGCTGCAAATTCTTGATGAACCGCTGAGTTCAGGGCGTTCTGGTTAATGGCTGCCAACACCATCCATAGTTTTCTTTTTTTCGTCTTTATATGACATCTCGTTCTAATATTTTCTGCTCAACCAACCCCTGTAATGAGCACCAATTTTTAAAATTTATAGGGTTTTCGGTTATTCTAAGATAATAACCCCTGTAAATATATTAACTGCACAAATTTGGGTTGTTGTGCAGTTCTCAGCGTTGTTTGATAGTGAAATATAATCGTTGATAATAGTATGGCGACTATTATCCATAGCTGAATTGAAGTACTAGAAATTGGTCCAACGTTTGGACTGTATTTCCTTTCAAAATACTTATGATTTCCTAATTAGGTATTTGTTCCCTTGTACCGCCTAACTTGGTCTATGCTTAGATCCCTATTTATGGTTTCTCTGTGACACACAGTTGGCAGCAATCCCCAGTTTGATTCAGCTTCTTCTCTTGATCCCCGCTCAGATCCTTACTCTTTATCCTAAAGAGTCTCTCAATTAGAGAACACAGCATTAATTTTGTTGTGAAAGAATAGAACTTGAAATGTATGCTGATAAAATTATAATAAGATAAAATTTTTGTAAAAGTGGTCTGGCAATTGATCAGTTAATTGATAATCCTTATAGATAAATTCTTTTGGGAATTTATAGTGGGAATTAGGCGCCCAACCCTTGGTTGGCACCTCCTCAATTAAACGGCAGCCATTACCATTGAATTACCCACCATCATCTCAGCAGCGATGGCCTTCCCCATTTTGGCTAGGATTCCATCATCGGACATCCTTGAGACCTAAAACAGAAAGAGTTGGAAAACGTGTCCTTACAGTTTTCCTCTTGATCCAAGTGAACCAACCATATTTGGTTAGCGACCTGCTTAGGTAATGGGACTTGGTATCCATTAAGGCAGGTTGTGAATGGACTGATTGATTTGGTAGTTGCGGGCAGCAGCACTCACATTGCAACTTGATCCTTTAATTCTTAATCGATTGGTGATGAAACCCAACTGATCTCAATGAGTACACCTAATAGTTAATCAACTATCAAATGCCCCTATTTAGTTACCACCTCTGCCCGATGAGATCTTAAGCATTTATCCACATCGATTCCTGGCGGATCTGATGCAGGCGAATAACCTAAAATCCCCCAAAAAATAGTTACCCCAAAAATCAGGGGCAGCTGACATCTAATTCACTTTGCATTAGGAAATTATCCCCTAGCTATCCTGGTAATATAGTTGGCTTGGAATATGGTCAAAAAGCCCACCAGATGTGAAAAAGGTGCTTAAAGATTTTCTCAAAGTTACCTCCATTCAAATCTCTTCTTGGTCTAATTCTACAAGAACTCTGTTTTTGGGATTACGTGATGCTTGAAAAGTGCACGTCAGTATGCCCAGATAAACTAAATGCGGTGAGATAATGGTTAGCACCTACTGATAAAATGGGTTTAGGGTTTTTTTAGGTCAAAGGCTTTCTGAGGCGGTCAACTAAAGGCCTTTTTGAGATGACGCCTTTTGAACAAGCTCATTGGGAATAGTATTCTTTTTATGGGGAGAGGAAGAGGAGAAGAATACCTAGGCATTTATAAGCCCTACTCACCACACCAGTCCTTGTGCAACCAGATTTTAACTACCGTTTATAGTGAAAACAGAAACCCTGCCCTAAAGTAGGGGTGGTCCTCTTAAAAGAAGCAAGGACGGCTTGAATCTTCTTTTCAAAACCAATAACAGGAGATGTTATCCTATGAAACTAACTATCTAATATTATAAGGGCCCCAAGAAATCATCTCAGTCCTTGTAAGAATGGCAACAGCATCTTCTGTATGCCCAGCATACATATACAATTAGTATTGACAACTGGGACCTCGAGTTTTTTAAGAGCTCTATATGATTGAATCACACAAGTCCTGTTTGTACCTAGAATTTTCACATTATAACTTTAAATTAAAGTATAAGCCTGGAGAACAACCACTTATCAGAAGTCTAAGTTGAAACTAAAAAATAATTTTACTAAAAGGATGATCTGTATCTGTATAACTTGGCCACCACGATACTTCCTCAAGCGTTTTCCACAATTAAGGGTGACCTGCTTTACATAGTAAACAAAGAAGAAACTGAACAGAGATACTAGTAAATATTCACTTAGCTTAGCAAAGTCCTCAAAGAAGGAAAATAGTGACATCCACAATAATTTTAGGATAGAGTACTTATTCTCCATGAGAAACCATATGGCTTCCAACCTGAAAGCTCCCAATAAATTATAGTTTCCTTAAGAGCAACCTCTGGCAGGTCATCTGACATGTAATACATTGAAACTCCTATACCATAAATAATTCTGGCTGGAATGGCAGTAACCATTAGAGTTACAATGCATATGCCGCACTTGTTTTGCGTTGAGATACTAGAGAGGTAGTAGTATGTGGTAGCTAAACTTTTTAATTGCATATACCCATAGTTTTTTTCTAAGAATTATTGAAATATATAACAAAATAAGTGGTTTACAGCACCATTGTATGGTAGATAAACTATAAAAATATGTTAATTCTTCTCATATACTTTTAATGATTGAGAAAAACACTGAAGAAAGCCTTATATAGAAAGCTCCATATTATTGCCTCCCAGATGAGACAATCTCATACAGAGGTCCACAGTTCATATTGATTTTAGGATCACATCTTCAAACTTAAAGATTAAGCCATGCCACTTCTTGGTGTACCACCTTGGTGAGAATCTATATGACTGGATGACAAGCCACCATTATGACCTAGTGAATTATTGGAGGAATTCCGCTGAAGGTTCAATGGATAGAATCCGCTGATGATGTTTTAAAGCTATAAGTGATTGATCACTTTAGGATGAGGCAATACTGGGTTATAATGGGTCTTATTGGATTGCCTTCAAAATAGGGCTATAAGGCGAAGTTGACATTTGACAAGAGATAAAATTGGATTGCCTCGAATTAAGGCAATAAAGAATTGAAGAACAGCAAGCTGAAACCAATGAAAAGATGGCGACACAAATGAACTATTTGAAAGGGTCGGTACCAACTGAAGTTGCTGGGATATCAGTGAAATGAGGGGATTGGAGGAGGTGGTTTTAAGAGGTTTTAGAAAGAAGAAAGAGGCATATAGGAAGGAGGAAAGGAGTGTACTAGAGGAAGATCCGCCGATTTATTATATTAAAACAAAGAAGTGTTTGGGAGAATTGCTCCCATTTTTATTATAAAGTTAAGTGTTTACAAGTGTATTGAGGAACTGGCGATCATCATATCATCCATTCCAATTGTTTAATGA
This sequence comes from Massospora cicadina, assembly GCA_022478985.1. Classification (NCBI taxonomy): domain Eukaryota; kingdom Fungi; phylum Entomophthoromycota; class Entomophthoromycetes; order Entomophthorales; family Entomophthoraceae; genus Massospora; species Massospora cicadina. The sequence goes on from JAKSZP010013182.1 coordinate 184,417, forward strand.
CTAAAACCCTGTGCAAAAAACCCTTTAGTGGGTAAATATGGAATCGCTGAGATTCAACACTCCTTTAATCTAGTGATCAAACCAAGTTAGTCAATTAAATCCTTAAGCAGTATCTGCACTGCTACCTGACAATCCAACAGGAATAATGGTCATATTTGTTTAAATTTGGCATAATTTATGTACAACAACCTGTTATAATCATTAACAGAGATGTCACATCTTTATGTAAACCATAATTACCTCCTAAAAATGATGGAGTATACCTAGGAGTACTGAAACCATCCTCCAATGTCCTAAGGTTTGAGTTGAAATTGTGTTGATTTTATGTGGTTCATTGATTGTTCATGGCTGATAACACCTAAATTGATATAATGCACAGTTTCAGTGTTGTGCAATTCTACGCGTTGTCTGATAATAATATATAGTTGATTGATAATAGTATGAAGACTATTATCCATATTTGAATAAAGCACTAGTATTGGGTCCAACACTTGACTAGTATTCCTCCTCAAAAGACTTAAGATGTCCTCAATAGGGATTCATTCCCTTATACCACCTAATTTGATCCACGCTCAGATCCTCGTTTATGGCTTCTCTATGATGACACACAGTTGCAGCAATCCCCAATTCAGCTTAGCTTCTCTTCTCTGGATACCCGCTCAGATACTTACTCTTTATCCTAAAGAGTCTCCAATTAAAGCACACAGCAATAATTTCATTGAAGAAGAATAGAACTAGGAATGAATTCTGCTAAAGTATATTATGATAATATTTTGGTAATAGATTGTTTTTTATTAGAAGAAATCTTTAGGGAATTTATAGTGGGAATTTGGCGCCCAATCCTCAGTTGGCACCTCATTGATGAAACAGCAGCTGTTGTAAATGAATTACCCATCATTGTCTCATCAACAATGGTCTTCCCCATCCTGGCTAAGATTCTGTCATCGCACATCCTTGAGACCTAAAACAGAAAGAGCCAGAAAACGTGTCCCTAATGTTTTACTCTTAATACCAGTAAACCAACCATATATGGCAAGCGACATGCTTAAGAATTGGGACTTATCACCAATTAACGCAGGTCGCATACCATCAAATTAATTTACTAGTTGCAGGTGGCATCAGTCGCCTTGCAACTTGATCCTTAAATTCTCAATTGGTTGGTGATGAAACCCAACTGACCCCAATCAGTACACCTGAAAGTTAGTCATTAATCAACTATCAGATGCCCCTATTTTGTCAGCAACTCTTCCCAACAAGACTTTAAGAAATCACCAGGATTGATCTCCAATGTATCCAAACTATAAGAATTACCTAAAGTCCCTCAAGCATTGTTACCCTGAAATCAGGGTCAACCGATACCAATTCACTTTGATATAGGGAATTATCCCCTAGCAACTCCTAGTAATCTAGTTGTCTGGGAATTTGGGCAAAAATACCAACACATCCCCCCTCTTGCCTAGATTTTCAGTGAGAAAAGGATTGAGACAAGGGAATCCGCTTTAGACACTTGATTAATATTTCTTTAGTTCAAGCAAAGTACTTTTAATTGGTACTCAACGCTGCTTGGGATGACCTTTGACATGGTGCTCTCTTCCTCTTCCTCTTCACTACTGCCTACTTAGAGCGTGGTTCCCATGACCTTCTGTCATTTGGGCTGATCAATTTACTCATGATGATATTAATTTCAGGATCCAGTTTCCCCAGTCAGGGCATATGACCCACTGTCATACTTTGGATCGTGGTCTGGCGTTCCCAATTTCTGATTTTCTCCACTTCCTCAACAGGAGATTCATTCCATTGTTGTTTGTTTTGTGGCGCAATTAAGAATGCTCATTTATATTCGCCTTTGTTATATTCTTGTAATATTTCTTGACTCATATCATTCTTAATTTTTCTCTGGATAGCTTATTCCATTATTTTGAGATTAATTTCTCTGAAGTTAGATCTTAATTGATTCAGAGTGCATATTGTCAACTATCATATAAATCTGACATCTCCCTCTTGTCCAGCTCATATGTTAAATGGGAGTCTCAGTGCCAACAACTGCTTAATAGCATGTCTGATAAAGACCTTCAGCTCTTCCAGCTGATGAGTCAATCTGCGCATCAGAACCTCTTCTATGGTCCTTCCAAGACTCATACTTCCAGTCAAGTACCTGTGGGCAGTCCTTCTGTGGAATTACCAGAAATGGTAACAAACCCTAACAAAACCAGGTTAGCAATTGTCTCAAACAACTTGCAATCAATCCTTCCTCTGTCATTGATTCCAAGTTAGATTTCAAAACTCTCTGAATTCAGCTCCATTTACGGATTTTCCTATCATCATCAGCAAACCTCCTGAAGCAATGCCCTCTGCTCTCAATCAATTGTTCCTTGCCAGATCAGAATTGCTTCTGGAGTTCCTTTCTGACTTGGCCAGTATTACAAGCCAGCTGTTTTGGCAACTGAATTAGCCATCAGAAACAGAAAATATTTCGAACTCCCTTATGCAGAATTGAGGGCCCAAGTAACTGAGGCTTTGTCCATAGCTCTGAACCCCTCCCATCTCGAAACCATCTTAGATCAAGACGCTGTAGCCTATGCTCTTTGATTTGCTGACCAAGTTCTTGGAAGTTGGGCCACAAAGCTTTCAGCCTCTCCTGGCTTTCATTGCTCATTCTGCTTTCATTTCCAAGAAGCACATAGTCATCATCTTCAGGATGCCTTTGGCTCCATTCATGACTATATCATTTCTGGCACATCCCATCAGTATCTTCCACTGATGACTTTAATAGGGTGCATGATTTGGCAACCCCTGCCTAGTATTCCTTGCTTGATACCAGCCCATATATCTAATGTTCTTGATGAAGCCCATTGGCAAGCGCTTGAAACCAATCTTCCAGCTTCATTGCCATACCAGGATTACTTGAGGTTATTTCCAACTGCGTCTTCTTGTTCTGTTGCTTTCCTCCCCAATCTGGGGTATCATGTTTGGCATGTTCCAACATTTTCATCTCTCTTCCATTGTCACTTTCTCACAGAGATCAGCATCCGATCAAAGAGCTTGGTTTTGAGTAGGTCTAGCCCTTGCTAGCGTCGAATATAACATAGATTTTGGAAGTTTATTTACTCCTACTGCGATCCATCCTCCCTCCCCCTAAGAGGTATCATAGGTGGAATCATCCCCAATTCTAGGATAACTAAAAGAAAGATTATAAGTTAAATTTTTTTATGTATTTCTTATAAATTAATCTTTTTATACTTTTTCAAGCTTTTATTATTTTTTCTTTTTTCTATGAAACTTGACCTTTTCTTGCTTCAGTGGTCCATCTTTTTGTTTCATTCCCTCAAACTGGTTCCTAGGTATACTTAGACCTACCAGTTTTCTATGGTTCAAATGTCTTACTTTTTCAAGACTTAACCATCTAGTTTCATTCAGCGGTCCTTTTTTTGGACTTAACCAAATCATTAGGACATAACCAACTTAATGGTTCAGCATTCCTTTGCAAACTCTTTTTTTCATTATTTTTTCATCAATCCACTGCTTTAAATACTTAGCATTGACTTGATTTACTATCCTTCCATCCAAGAGGTTCTTGATGGAGTAGGTGCCCATCGCTATCTTGGCAGTAAACTCAAATAGACCCAACCACAATGCATACGAATTGTTTCTTCTCCTGAAACCATGTGTATTGCAATAGGAAACTCTCTCGCCTATTTGGTATTCTGATAAGGTCAGGCAGTTCTTATCATCCATCATTTTTGCTTAAATTCTTTTCTTTAATATCTTATCAAATGCTTGCAATTGCACTTTGATCAGAATATTCATCAATCAGTTCAGGTACTGCTTGGCACTCATCTTCAGTGTTGGCTCCACCACCAAATGTAAAATTGGTGGCAGAGCGGCCTTCCTTTGTATAGCTACTCAACTAGAATTTTTCCATCGCTGTATAATGACTTATATTGTAGGCAAACGTCACTAAACTAAGGTACATTCCTTATGCAGAAGTTCTCCCTGAAACCAGCTTCCTCAGCATTGTGGCCAGCGTCCCATTGACTCATTATACCAGTCCATTCATCTCCAGCTGGTAACGTACAGACATGACTCCTCTTATCCTCATTATTTAATTCAGTTGTGGGATCACACAAGACATAAAATTAGTTCCATTTTCGCACAGCAGGACCTGCGGGCATCCATGTTGATATACTACTTGATCCAGGATGAACCTTGCAGTACTGGTAGCATCTACTTATGTTAGGGTTTTTGTCTTGACCCATCTCGTCAGATGGTCCATAGCAACTATAATGTACTTGACTCCCCCTGTGCTCATTGTCAGCAGTACCAAAACGTCAATGGACACCATGTGCCAGGCAAATCGAGGGTGGACCAGTCAGTATCCAGCTGTATTCTTATGTGGTTTGTGCAGCTGGCACTCCACGCAACAAGCTAAATAATCTGTGACACCGTAGTTAATGGATTCCCAGTAATATTAATGTGAATATAATAAGTTGTTTTCCTCATGTCTCTGTGCCTGATACTTATGAGTGGCTTGAACAATAGCCGCTTGTTCTGATGGCTTTGTGAATGGTAATTGCTTCCCATTGATCATCTTGAAAACTTGTCCATCCATGGTCTCAGTGTTTTCCATCGCTTTTAAAAGCACACCTTGGCTTTTTTGGGGCTTGTTCTGATTTATCCGTTGACCATTTTCTGGAATAGCTCATCCGCTTGCTGGTATACCACCTGAACCATTGGTAACCATGATAAGCCATCCGCATTCTGATGAGAAGCCCCCACACATTGGACAGTCTCATATTCGTAAGCATGTAACTTCAGTGCCCAATGAGCCAGTCAACCTTCAGGTTCTCATAAATTGTGAAGTCATCGCAACGAGGAGTGGTCTGTCACAACTTTGAAGTGCGTTCCATGGATATACAACCAAAACTGGGTACAGGCGTAAATTGCAACAAGGATTTACACTCAGTCATGGTGTAATTCCTCCCAGCAGCTGAGAGTTTCTAGAACACATATACCACCAGATGTTTAACCTAAGTTCATCTACTTGGCTCACTACTAGCCGTTCACTGTTAATGAAGCATCAGTTTGTATTATTAATTCTTGATCAAAATTTAGATATGGCAAATCAGAGAATCAATTAGATATTGGCATAACTCATAAATGATTATTGGTCCTCTTCACTCTAAAAAAATCCTTTTTTGGATCTTCAGCAAATGGAAGAGGGCTTGGAGATTATGGAAAAACCCTTAATAAATCTTCTATAGTATCTGACCATTCCAAGGAACAATTGATATCTTGGAAACTCTTTGGTACAACCATTGACTCTATGGCTTCGATCTTCTGGGCTTGCAGCTGCAGTCCACTAGTGTTGATTATAAATCCCAGCTATTCTATCTCTTTCTTGAAGAAGTGGCACTTCCTTGGCTTAATCTTCAGGTTGGCCACAGATATTCACTTAAACACTTCCTCAAAGTGGTGCAAATGGTCAGTAAACGTCCTACTGAACACATTCATATCGTCCAAGTACACCAGGACGCATGACAACTTCAAGTCATTTAGTATCGAATCCATGGCCTTCTGGAACGTCACAGGCGCATTACTCAGACCCTGGGCATCCTCGTCAGTTGATAAAGCCCCTACGCTGTGATAATTGTGCATTTCTCTTGGTTTTCTCTTGGAAAATCGATGTGCTAATATCCCAATTTAAAATATTGTGAAGAAATACATTACTTCTCCCAATTAAGCTAGTGCATCATTGATTCTTGGTAGTGGTACAAATTCTTATTTGTAATCTTGTTCAGCTTCTGATTAATGATCACCACCTGATTAGAGCCATCCTTCTTCTTCACAAAAAGAGTTAGACTTTCCCAAGGAAGCGATGATGGAAATAGAAGCCCATGCTTCACTAGTTTTCTAATTTCTTTCTCCACTACCGCTTCAGCGCCTTCAACCTTCAAATCAGTCTCATCCTTATTGGTAAATTTTCCCCAGTATCAACCTTTTGGATCACATTCCTTAAGAATCCCAAATTATGATCATCCTGGGTGAATACTTCACAAAACTTGTCAAATAATTTGAGCACCTCCTCTTGCTGTCTATCCATCAGATCAGCAAGTTTTTTTCAATTAATCAATATATTGATACTCTCAGTCGCCCCAGAAGGTAATCAAATCTCATCAAGGGTCCCAAAACATGGAATTTACTCAAATCAGCCGTTAGGATTAGATGAACAAACACAATGATCTGATTCTTCTCAATAATCATTGTGTTCTCACTCAAATTTGCCAGAAAACCCGAATTTCTACATGGACTGGCATAATTATTCTAGGAGCCACCCAAGACTCTACTCTGGACTTCTTCCAGGGGCTTCTGACTCCCCATACAACAGCTCTGGTATCTCCAATGTCTCAATTAGTGTCTCATTTAACACCTCACTCCTTGGGACTATTTCAAGTGGACTTAATCTCAACCTGAGTTGGCCGTGCTGATAATATTCATCTTGAGTAGATATCTGGTGGAATAGTTTTCTTGCAGCACTAGACAGTTCCATATCTAGGCTGCAAGTCCTTTTCCCAGATCTCAGTATCTTCATTGGCAACATTTGCCAGATAGGAGTCACATTTACATGTAAATTTTTCAATTTCTTTGATTTGCTTCCGATGTTGCTCCACGTCTGATCTGGGTGAACGCAATTGAACATAATCCACTTCACATTCCATCTTCAATAATGTAACTTCTTGGATTAATTTCATTTTTCTTCTCCAATGACAATACTTTACCTAGTAACTCATTGCCAAAATTGAAAACATCTTTCACTCCTTCCGTATATGACATCTTGTCCTAGTATCTTACTCAAATACACCCCTTTAGTGAGCATTAATTGTTAAAATTTACGGGTTTTGTTGATTGTTTATGGTTGATAACCCCTAAATCAATTAAATGCACAGTTTAAGTGTTGTGCAATTCTCTGCGTTGTCTAATAATATAGGGTTGATTGATAATAGTATGAAGACTATTATCCATATTTGAATAAAGCACTAGTATTGGGTCCAACACTTGACTAGTATTCCTCCTCAAAAGACTTAAGATGTCCTCAATAGGGATTCATTCCCTTATACCACCTAATTTGATCCACGCTCAGATCCTCGTTTATGGCTTCTTTATGATGACACACAGTTGCAGCAATCCCCAATTCAGCTTAGCTTCTCTTCTCTGGATACCCGCTCAGATACTTACTTTTGATCCTAAAGAGTCTCCAATTAAAGCACACAGCAATAATTTTATTGAAGAAGAATAGAACTAGGAATGAATTCTGCTAAAGTATATTATGATAATATTTTGGTAATAGATTGTTTTTTATTAGAAGAAATCTTTAGGGAATTTATAGTGGGAATTTGGCGCCCAACCCTCAGTTGGCACCTCATGATGAAATGGCATCCATTGGTGTTGGAAACCCGTCCTTGTCTCAGCAGCAATGGGCTTCCCTATTCTGGCTAGGATTCCGTCATTAGACATACTTGAGACCTAAAATGGAAAGAGTCATAATATGTTTCCCTAACATTTTTCTTTCAATCCCAGAAAACTAACCATATTTGGCAATCGACCTGCTTAGGTAAAGGTACTTGTTACCCATTAAGGCATGTTGTAAACCAACTGATTGATTTGCTAGTTGCAGCCAGCATCTCCGCCTTGCAACTTGATCCTTAAATTCCCAATCAGTTGGGAATGAAACCTGACTGATCCAATCAGTACACTCGATAGTTAATCAACTATCAGTTGCTCTATTTTATTGGCAACTCTTCCTGACGAAATCTTTAGCATTCATCCAAATAGATCCCCAACAGATCCAAACCATAAGAATTACCTAAAATCCCCCAAACATTGTTACGCTGAAATCAGGGTCAACTGATATCCAATTCAATTCGCTATAGGGAATTAACTCCTAGCAACCCCTGATAATCTAATTGGCTGGGAATATGGGGGAAAATTCTAACAAGTGAAACCTGATAATTAAGTGAGAAAGCCTGGTGAAGGAAGTAAAAGCATAAAAGAGAAAGGCAGATGCAACCTGATCCAAGATCTAGCTAAAAAAGCAGAGGACCTCCTATTCATCACTACAAAGCATTATTTGGTCCCTACTAGACGCAAAAACTAGATCAATCTCCTTGGGGCCTATGAGGGTCATCCGCAGGTAAATACAGTGACCTACAAATTAGACTTTCTGTAGTGATCTTGCATTCAATTAGTACTGCACATCTCGCAGCAGAAGATTCAAGAGCTCTTGCGGGTTGATCAGAGCCAGTCATTTGGATAACCCAGATGAGGCCAAATATGAGGTTTAGAAAATACTAGAAACAAAGATCTCTAGATGTAAACAATGATTTCTGGTGAAGTTGGTTGTATACCCCTAGAAGAGTCCTTTTGGCAAACAATTAAAGACTGTTAAAGCTGCCCCTAGAAGGTTGAGTAGTTCTAGAAGCAAAAGGCTTCCCTCTGGAAGGGGTGATGTCACAAATAAGGAGTTGCATGACCACCATATAGCCCTAGTCTTCCATATTTGAAAGGCTAAGGCTAAACTGGTGGCTTCAAGGTACAGACCTTTGTAAATGTGCATCCAAATAATAAATTCAAAAAAATAATTAACTTCCATTGAGGAGGCCAGGACGCAGTAAAAGAGAAAGGATCTAAATGTGATCAAAGCCAAAAAATAAATGTGTATAAAATTATATAATTCCTAGGGGGTGGTTAGAAATTTGGCAGGGAATATGGCTACCAACCTGAAGGTTGCGGGTTCAATTCCCACCCTTTGCACATTGATCATGGTGCCAGCCGAAGTAAACTATTGGCAGTTGTAGGTCTAATAACAAGAAAATTTTACCCATGATGTATCCAGAAAAATCTGAGTCCTGATCTGGAGGTGGAAAAACTTTCTTTGATGGCTTTGACTTTGCTTAGGTTTCATATCATTCTTTCCTTTTTTCTTTTTATAATGCCTGTCACTTGTTGGCTTGCCTCAGATAAGTAAAAAGTTATATTTTTTGGGGTACCTGTTTGTTTTCTAAGGGTCTCAGCATTAAATTTGGAATTCTTCTTGCCAGTTGCTCGCAGGTGCTAATTTTGGGCAGTATTTTAACATAGTTTGATAATATTTATTTGCTAATTGATATTGCCTTACTTACAATATATTAAACTACAAAAAAATGCTATTCCCAAGTAGAATCTTGGGAGTAAAAAACGATCTTTTATTAAGAGGTCTTCTGGTATTTAGGGTCAGTGAAGGCTAATAGTGGAATAGGGAACATATACATTATAAGATAAGTATTAAAGCTTCGACATTAAGAAAATCTGACCAATCGAAGTTTCAGAAAATATTCTCACCTCATCTGGTATTAGCCCCATATGAATGGTCCAAAGAGGGTAGGATAAAAGCATAAGTAAAGGATTTAATATCGCACCCAATCATTCTTTTCAAAATTAAACTCATATTTTCTGATCTCTTTTTTAGCACTAGTGGTGCCCAACCCAAAAAAGGGGAGCCGCCACGCATCTTTATTTGCAAATGGGACAAAAAAAGGGATTATTAGAAATAAAAAACTTCAAATATGGCACCTCAGCTAACAGCTTAGGAAGCCATAACAGGAGGCAAGGAAGCTTTGGGGAAACTTTTGTCTGGAACCCATTTTAGCTTGTGGACCATGGCAGACAGTATTGTGGTAGGAGCATCAGCAACATGGGGCATAAGGAGGTATAGTTGTGAGGTTTCTTCGTTTATGAGGCCAGTGGTGTCCATCGCCTCAACATATTGAGCAAGTTGATGCTCAGCGAAAGTGATGAAAGCAGGCACACATGTGAATGACTTGATGTACAAGCAGGTTTCAGGATAATTGGGGTCAAAAGAGAAGTTCTTGCTGCATCGATGCAAGTGTGGCTCACACCAAAAGCAAGCTTTTAATTTCATATTTTGCATCTTCCTCAAAATCATGAGAATATTGGGGATAGGAATATTCTCAATAAGGGGCTCCATCACCTTATGAAGTTGCTGGCGCATATCAGCTAAACTCAATCTGATCTGGATAATGATTGGCGAGTAAGATTTATTCACCATTCGTGACCCCTCAAGCCTATATAAGGGGGTGGTTTTTTATGGACAAAGCACTGAATTTGTGCTAGTGCTTGGGTGACTCTCCAACTCAGGTGGGTATCCTGTTGAGGGTCAAGAGCAACAAGGGCAGCTCAATCTGTCCTATTTACCCAGATATGAGGAGCGTAATGAATATTTTGACGTGAATCATTCCGCCAAGTGGGAGGTGAAATCGTTTTCTTAAAAAATTAATCTAGTATTACCTAAAACATCCTTCTCCTGAAGTTGTGAAGGCAATTGTTTGATTTTCCCATTAAGAACGGTGGAGGGAAAATAGGCCGTAAGAAGCGGCCATGTACTTGATTTATAATAATATCTGTAGCCAAGGACTTTATGGAACACTTATCGCCTCTCTTGTAGGTGATGAAGAAAGGGCCCCTCAAAATTGATCCAAGCTTAACACTTCTAAGAGTGATGCGGTTATGGTAATACAGTACCATGTTTGACATTTGAAAGGAAGATAGTGAGGCTTGGAGCTCATTGACAGCTTGACCTTCTTTAATAACGTTTTAGATAATTTAGTCATAGCCTCAGATTGGAGCTAAATGATGCGCTGATCCAATCTTCTCATGGCCTTTTCAGGTTTCTCAACCCTAGCGGAGTTGACATTTTTAGCTAAAAGGGCTGATACTCCAGTTTCGCTATACATGATTCAGAAGAGGGACATTTTTAGGATCCTGGTGATAACTAATCTGGCAGGTTATAATAGCACTATGCAGGAATTGATCCCAGTGCAATGGGTCGGCATGTTCACTTTCCATAGGATTAAGACTAAGGTTCCATTCCTCTATCTACTTTTCCATTGTTAAAAGGAAAGTATGGTGCCGAGAAAAGCTGTTGAGCTTTAAGGGAGGTAGCCAAGAGCTTGAACACCCTGGAGGTGAAGTTCTTCCCATTATTACATAGTAGCATCTGGGGAAAGCCATGGTGAGCAAAAATGTATTGATTCAAGAAAGTTGTAGTGACTTTGGACATTTGGGCTGGGAGAGCCACGGCTAAAATAAACTTAATAAAGTGGTCAATGCCTACCAGGATAAATATTCCCACCATCTGTCTGCAGGATGGGATCTACCACGTCTATTATGATTGTGTGGAAAGGTTGTTGAGGGGTAGCCAGTTGATATTGGTACTTAATCATGAGACTAAATTGATTCTTACACGTGAGGCAGGCACAAAGACTTCAATAATGGTCTCCATGATTACCTCCCAGTGGTACCGGTCCCTAGTCCACTCATAGGTCTTCTTCAATCCCACATGACCTAGGGTAGAGTGAGCCTCCAGGACAGCATGTATACATTCTGAGGGTTGGAGATAAGACAAACACTTGGCCCCTACCTGCTTATATAAATTCCTGCTCTCCATTTGATGTTGCAAGAGTGCTGTGTTAACATCTTCAGGACAGGCTCACCTCATCCTTCCAGTCATCTGGGGTCACTAAGAGGTCATATAACCTCTCCAATTTTCTGTTTCCAAATGCAGAACTAGCAATAGAATTAAACATCAACATTCATGTGGCGGGTTCCAGCGTAGTGTTTAATCTTCATGTCATAATGCTGGAGCTTTAGAGCTTAATGTGCTAATTGGCCGGTAGGATCCTTCATGTTTTGTAACCATTTCAATGAAGCGTGGTCTGTAACCACAATGAAGGTAGTTCCATACAGGAAAGGGAGGTAGTGTTTCAAGCTAGCAAAAAGGCAAAGCACTCCTTAAATAAAGCTATAGTTGCGTTCAGTTTTTGACAACATTTTGCTAAAATATTATATGGGATGAACTACCTATTTCATCTAGTTGAGACAAGATAACCTAATAGCATAGTCCATGGCATTAGTAAACAAGGTGAAAGATTTACCCTAGTCTGGGTGCCACAGGATAAGACGGCTTTGTAGCATATGCTTCAGAATATCAAAATCGGGCTTTTGTTTAGCATCCCAATGAAAAAAATTTTCTTAGTAAGTAGGCAGACGAGGGCTCACTGAGGTGGGCTGACTTAGGGATGAACTGATAATACCCCATCACGTCCAGAGATACCTGAATATCCCATAGATTCTTAGGTGGTGGCATCTTTAAGTTTATTTTACCTTATCATGTATGGTTTGGATTCCTTCCTGAGAATAGCATGGCCAAGGAAATATAATTTCCTCTAAAAAAGTGAACTTTAAGAAGTTTATTTAGTTTTGGACTCACGCAATCATTATAACAATTATTTTAGGTGAGTAAATTGTTCATTAAAGGTCTTAGAGAACATCTTGATGTCATCAATATACTCATTTCACGCAACTTAACTTAAGATCCTGAAAGATGTGGTCCTTGGCTTGCTAGAAAGTTACAGGCGCGTTGCATAACCCTTGAGATAGTCAAATGGGTGGAAGAGACCCTAACTACAAATAAGAGCTCATTTATCCTGATCCTGAGAGAAAGGTTCTTTTTTCATAAGATGCTATTCACATCCATGAGGAAAAGAAGTTAGATCTGGAGAGTTCATGCCTGGTCTTCATCAATTTGGGGGATAGGATAACTATCCTTTTTTGTAAGGTTATTTAGTTTGCAGTAGTCCATGGCTACCTGATAACCTCCATTCTTTTTTATGAGCTAAAGGGGAGAAGACCAAGGGCTTTGTGAAGGAACTAGTAACCCCGCATCTAGTAACTGATTAACTCTGTCCTTATTTTCTGCCTTCAACCTTCTATTTATATTTATATGAGGATGGCCGACCAGGGGACAGACACATCCGATATGTAGGGAAGAATAAAGCGGGAAACAGAAAAGGGATAAAGCGCAAAACAAAGGAAATCAAAAATACGACTTGGCACACTTTGGGTGTGGCTGGGGGGCTACGGGTGGTGGGTGACTAGACCTTAAGTGGCATGGCAGCTCAGGGGCTAGTAGGGTGTACCGCCTATGAAGACTGAGAGGTTTTCAATGTCATAACGAAGAAACCAGATTGGAATCCAGTTTCCCATCCATTTCTTCCATTTGTGTTGGAGTGAGCCGAACAGCCAGGCTTGGAAGTGGTTGGCCAAATGGCTGTGGAACCTGATGATGACTTGGTTAAAATTATGGAGGATTCTGTTGAAGGCGTCGAGGGTAATTGTTTGATTGGACCATATTGCAATGCTCACAATTAGAGCCCTTAGTGCCTGAGGGATAGGCGAGGCCATGTTGAGTGCCAGGATATCGCGGGATAGTCGAAATTCAGTTGTAGGTGATTGTTGAAACAAGTGCAATACGTTGGCCCAGATATGCGCGGATGGCGGGCACTCTTTCAGGCAGTGTGCTAGTGTGTTGGGTCCGCCACAGATGGCGCATGTCTTGAACATTGAGAAAGTACGGTCAGCTGCTCTAAAAGTATGGCGCATGTATCACCACAGTGTGGAGCACAAATGTGGGGATAAGAGGGGGCAGGTGACGAGGTCCCACACCTGATTTTGGATGCGCAAGTCATATGGGACGTCTTGGTAATCTAGGTAGTCAATCCGGGAAATAGGAAAGGGTGGTAGTGGGGCAGGCGCGTTAGACACTGTTTGTCCCCTGTGGAGTTGCACGTAACCAGTTTGAGGGTGAATGTCTTCGGATTGCTGTGCATAGGAGAAGCTCCAATCCCTTGTCTTAGGTTGTACAGGATGCGTTTGAAATACCAATTGTGTGTTGTGCGGTCCAGTGGCGGTTGGATGTGTTGCAAGGTACTTCATCAGGGTTGCAGGGTTGGAGGGGGACCTCAGAGAGTGCTCCTGCGAATTGGTTTGGGATGCCTTAGCCCAGTGGGGGGATGGTGGGTTGGGTGACGTTGTGAGAGCTACCCATGAGCCTAGGATTTGCGTTGCTCTTTCCATGAGTTGAGCAGCCCCATCCCGCCTTTCTTCCGTGGGCTGTACATGGTCTCCATCCTGACAGAGGTGCGCGGTATCCAGACCATAGCCAGTTCTGCAGGAGCTTGTAGACTGCGTTGGTAAAGTTGGCGGAGAAGGGAACTGCGTGGGCAGCAAACCATAACTTTGAAAAGATCAGAGTTGCTAACACAACTCTTCTGGTTAGACTATCTTTACTCCCTCCGCATACATGTCATTCTTTTTGTGATGTTGTCCAAAATGTTGGTTTTGATGGTGTCAGCGCATATCCACCGGCTTTGAGCCATATGCCCAGATGATGGACTGGGTTGGTGGTGGGGTGGTATGCAAAGGAAAACACAGTGGTTTTACTGGCCTGAATTTGTTGTTGTGTGGTGATGTGGTTGATTGGTTTGGGGAGAAAAGGAGGGTGGGGCCCAGTTTGAACTGAATTCTCCCATTACAATTACCTCTGTCTTATGTAGTTCAGCATGGCGTTACTTACTGACTCATACTGGTGAATAATGCGCTCAATCGCCCTGGCATCCATATTTCTTGAGACTCCAACAACGCAGTCGTCAGGAAAGGCTATCATTTTTGTTGGTAGTTGTCCCTCAAACCTGATTCCAGTGAGCTTTGGGTTTGCAATGCGGAGGAGGGGGTCAAAGGTAAAATTGTATAATAGGGGGCTAAGTGGGTCACCTTGTTTAAGGCCCTTTGGGGGGTGATGGTGTCAGTTAGGAAGCCTGGGCCTCTGATTGCAAACCTGGCTCAGCGCGTTAGGAGGAGCGCCCAGTTTATAAAGCGGGGTGGTAGGTTGAAAGCCTTTAGATACTGTTCTAGGTAACCCCAGTGCACTCGGTCATATGCTTTCTTTTGGTCCAGGAAAGTAAGGGCGCCTGTGGGATTAGCTTGGCAGATGTTGGCAATTGTGTGGATGTTATCCCAAATTGAACGATTTGGGATGAAGCCAAAATGATGGGGGAGAGGGCTGTCTGAGCAATGCAACCCAGACGTTTGGCTAGGATTTTAGTTAGTATTTTGGTGTCAGTATTGGTGAGAGCGATTGGACACCAGTTGTTTATTTCTGCCTGGTCTCCTTTTTTGAAAGAGTGTGACCACATACGCGTCTTGGCCGCCAGGTAGTAGGGATGTGTCTTCCAGGCACTTTTTCATAGTTGTCAGTAGTATTGGTGTGATATATTCAAAATATTTTTGAAAAATTCATATGGTAGGCCATCAGGCCCAAGGCATTTTGCATGGGTTGATCTTATTACCTCCCATAGTTCATCTTTAGTGATGGGTGCTACAAGGTCTGGTTGACCAGCTATAGTGTCAATATTAGCGAATGATAAAATTTTCTTCAATTTCTCTAGGTGATGCAAAATCCGCCGTGTACAGGTCAGTGTAAAAGCGGTGTAATTCAGTCGATATTTCTGATGGTGTGGATGTCAGTGTGTCATCTGCCCGGTGGACCTGTGTGCAAGCTGCCAAAGTTGAAATTGGCTTAAACGCGGAAAAAATTGGGCTGTGTGAGTTTCTCCAGATAAAATGTATTTTGATTTGTAACATACTTCGGTGTAATGCTAGTGTTTTCTAAAGAGGGAGCTTACCTGTGTGGATAGCTGGAACCACAGGCGGCTCCATTGGGGGGTGTATCCCTCACGAAGTGTGTTGTTTTCTAAGTGTTGCAGCTGTCTGATAGCTTTGTTGATTGTTGAGGACATCGCGGCTGTTTTTCTGGAGTTCAGGTGGTAGATTTTCTTAGTTGTGTGAGCCTTGAATATTTCCCACTCAGTGATAGGGTTCCCGTTGGGCGTTCATCTTTCTTGCTGTATTGTTAGCACCCTCTCAATCAAAGTTTAAGCTCCAGAAGATGGATGGTGCTCGGGTGAACTCTGTGCCAGGTTGGTGGCTTTTTGTATTTTCCAAGGATGATAACGCTATCAAGACCATCCGGTGGTTGGAGAAAAGGGATAATTGTTGTTGTAAAGTCTGAAACTCAGTGCCGTAGGTCTATAGGGGCGAGCATCAGGTCAATCTGGGTTATTGAGACCAGCTGGTTATTGTTGTGGTGGGGCCTCGTCATATTGGCCAGGGTGGGGGCTTATTTGGGAATGGAGTTGCATAGGCCCAGCGTTGCCTTTAGTATGCATAGTTCTGTGTGGCCGCGAGGTATAGCCTTAGACTTGGGCCAGCGGTCAGTAATGGTTTTAAACCAGCAGTTGAAATCTCCCATGAAAAACGTTGCCTCAGGGAAAGGGATTGAGAGGATATTGGAGAAAAAATTTTAGCGGTCATTTGGATCATTTGGGCATACACACACACACCATGGCGAAATTTTCTCCATTCCACTTGAGGTCCTCTAGAAGCAGCCATCCCTCCAGGTGGAAGGATGTGCTTTGGATATTTACTGGAGGGTCACAATTTGTTCAAATTACCACCCCACAGTGGTATGTCCAAAAGGATTTAGCCAGAAGGAGCATGGTTGACCATTTTCCTCTTCCCCGGTGGGCAGTGGGGTTCTTTGATGGCCAAGATGTCCACGGGGATATTGTACAGGAAAGCCATTTTTTTGGCCCAGGACATGGGGGCCTTGGCTCCCGCGATGTTGAGCGTCCCTATATTGATTGTGGTAGTCCGCACATCAGGAACACTGGGGGCGACCCACTGAGGTCGCCCAGTTCCTTATCATGGGTCATACTATGAGTATGGGGCCGATTAGCCAGATTAGTTCCAGTGTGTTGGTCGGCGGTCTTAGTACTAGATTTGTTTGGTTTCTTCTGGCTCAGATTACTTCGTGGAGTTTTAGGGTCTGGCATGGGTTGGCTTTTGCATCATCAGCAAAAAAAGTTTTGCCGCTTACCTGTGGGTATGATGAGCAAAAACTAGGATTTGAGGTGGTTGGGTTTTGTGCATAAGTGTTGTTGCATTGTGATTGGCTGAAATGGTCTTCCATATCATTGCTTATCACACGTGATTGGCTGGGAGGATCCACAGTGGTGCAAGGTGGATCTGCTCCGCTTGGTTGGAGGTGTTTGATTGGTTGTATCTAAAAATTATCATTTTGAGTTGCGTTGGGTTATATGTGGGGGATCTGATTGGTTATTTCGCTGTGCTGCCATGGCATCCACCTGAATCTGTTCCAGGGAAATTGTGGTGTGGGTTTGGGTCTCAGCGGAACTCGCAGCCTGCTTGTGGGCAGTCTGTGCATGATGGCAGTCCTTGCGCAAAACAGGCTCAACCAAAGTGACATCAGCTCTTTTGCCCCAATAGAAGGCGAAAGTGGAGTCCTTAATTTTGCCAAAAGTTGGGCTTGTTTCATCCATATTGTCCTCACAAAATTCCGGTGCTTCAATCCAGCACTTGATGGGGAACACATGGTCTTTGTGGCCTATAGCTGAGCAGAATTCACAGATAGGTGTGGTGTTCTGGTGTGATATGGAAGGGGTGAGATATGCTGCCATCGGGGAGGTTGATGGTCACCATGCGAGGAATGAGGGTGATATCCTCTACCACATCCTGATCGGGTTCAATAATAGCTATTGCCTTCCCTGTACACAGGTGGGGCAGGAGGGGGAATTTCTCAAATTCAAACTGTTTGATTATGCTGTAACCTTTGAGGCCCCTGCAGAGATCATCTGCAAGGATATCATGGTGCACAGTGCTCGGGAGTCAGTCAAATACAATGAATAGGTCATTTGCCTCATTCCATTGTGTGCGCACTGTGCAGATGGTGTGGTCTTCATTATTAATCCTTTATGAAGAATACAATTTTTGCTGCTTCTGCCACCTCTTCCGCAGACATGAACCTGATGTCCACCCATCCTCTATGTAAATTTTTATAATTTACCAAGATGGTGTTCAGGAAAGTTACGGAGAAGGCCTCCTCCATTTTTCCCATGATTCAAGGGAAGTATTGCTGACCATAATTCTAAGGCCATGCTCGAGGGAGGACATGGGTTGGGAGTGTTCAATTTTGGTGTATGCGCCCATTTTTGCAGAAATTGCAAAACTCCAGGTGCGGCGCTGTACTCACCCTTTTTGGTGGGAGGGTGTGTCAACATTCTGCCATGGCATTTTCCCCAGTGGGTTGGGAGGGCTTTGGGCCTTTTGTGCTGGCCACTTTTGCCCAACTGGTTTTGTTGCAGACAAATTTGCTCATATTCCTGGTTGATTGTCAATCTAGGAGAAATTGCGTAGAGTCGTGTTACTAAAAGTGATAGTAACGGGAAAGAAAAGCTACCTTCAACCTTCTACTTGCGCTAATATTTATACTGAATGGGACAGGCATCACCCACATAGATGGAGTAGCTCCAGTCCTTCATGTGCCATAATCTAATTAATTTGGAGAATATGTCACTATAGCCTTTTAATAAAGTATGGACTCTTTCAAGCTTGTTTGGGGTCAGCTCACCCGAGATTTGAGCATTTGGTAATATATATAACAGGTTTTCCGTGGGCAGGCCCATATCCAACATAGAGCCAATAAAGCAATTTTGTTCAATGTCCTCCACGGGGATTGATAAGCCTCTGCCAATCTCCTGGTGCTTCCTTACATCGAGTTTCTTGAGGATGAAATTTCTTAACGGAATAGTGATAGGTCTCTGGTAGTCTAGTCTAGTATACCAAGCAATACCTGAGGCTCTATGGGACTAACGCCCTCAAGTCTTATGATGTGAAACAAGCAGTGGTGTGGGATTTGTCGCTTGATCTTTGTTTCAACTGTTCATTGTTCACCAGGTTTAATCACTACCTCTTCTAAAGCATAAAAAAGAATACCCTCCATAGCATTCACTGAATTTGGGTAATTACTTCGTTATTTTGCACAGAGGCGGCATAATGAAGGGGCAAAGCAGAAAATGGGTACTCAACCAGGCAAGAATTTTCGTACTTTCTTGGATCTTTTTTTAGATAAAACTAAATGGACTTCTTAATTGAGCCTAAGAGAGAAGGTCTTGCACATATTAATAATGACATAATATTCAAATATGAACTGGGATTGGTATGAACATATTGTATGTATTGTTTTCTAAAGCCACTTGGGATTGATTAGATAAGCTTTCCAATTTTAATGGAGAGGAAAGTGCGCACCAATAAAGTGAGTGTTGTTTGGCCCTGCGGTTCCAAACTCTTGTATGAACTCCAAGTCAGGAGCAGCTTATTTTTTGATAAAATTAGAATAAATAACATTCACTGAGGAGCCTGTATCCAGGATGGCCATGACTCAGACTTTTTATATAACACCTTCTACTTTGGTCAGGGTTCCATTAAAGCTATAAGAGAGAGCCAGAGCCTCCTTAAGCCGTAAGGTGAAAGTCAGTTTTTGCGCTGTCATGGGGTATCTCTCCAATATGGACTTCAAGGTATGAACCTGCTTAGAGGGTAAATCAAGCCGTCCAGGAGTTGATCAACATCCCTGGCGGTGTCAATCACCTCAGGATACCCAAGAATTTGACTAAGGTAGGGCTCTGGGTATAGTGGCATCATATATTCCTTCAGCGTTCAACCAATCAGGAACTTCAACTTCATTGGGTGTCCAAACACATAGTAATACACATCTTCATAACCCCTTCAGATTATTCACCAGGGATATTCTCAAAACAAGGCAATAGATCAATAGAGATATTTAAGTCAAGACTATCAAGCTGGTTGGGCGGCTTCCTTTGGCACACTTTATTAACATGCCAATTTGAGTTGCAGCGGTTTCCCTGGGGGTGTTCAACTACTATGCTGGCTTTAGATGAGGGTGTTTATCCCTAATGGCCTTGGCCAGGGGCGCTTTTACAGATAGGTTATGAGGTTAAGAAGCGCCTTTGGAGAGGGTTTTGAGATGCAAACAGCCAAAAAAGTTGCTGAGGGTGCTAGGGATAGCATCACACAGGGAGGTGGCACTTAAGACACTGCGGGAAACCTCTCAGTGGGAGATGTGAAGGGAGACATAGGATCAACAGAACATGCATGGTAACCTTGGGGTGAAGTAGTTGGGAGGGAGCGTGGCCCTGTCACGGGTGAACTACTTGGTCTAAGATCCCATGAAATAGGAAGGTCTGTTTTGAGTTTATCGCAGGAACAGGCTTTGAAGAGGCTGGGAGAGTTATCTTGGACTCCTTCTGTTGAGCAACGGTGGGTAAATCCTTAAAAGAGAAGACTTGGTCCATCTCCATTTGGTGAAAATCCACAACCTCCAATACAGCTCCCTTTATATTGCAAACTGTACAAAAGTGGCGTTTGACTAAGATAATTTGTCTAGCTATGGAAGGGTGAGAAGCTCAAGTCAGACAAAAGAGAAGCAAGGGCGTCAGCAAGAGGTAACTTTTAAGCATGTAGCAAGGGCTGGGCTTCACTATAGAACTGGATAATAGAGGTGGCCAGCGACTCTCCCTCTTTCATGCTGAGGAACATAAAAGCTTGCTTTTTCAACTTTAAAATCTGCGTTGAGCTGAATTCTTCAATTTTTGCTTCCTTTACGTCCTCTCAGGTATTAGGGGTGTCCATTTGAGGTCTATTGTCTATTAAGTGAGGTGATAAATAAAGGGAAAATGTGCTAGATTCTTTGGTGCTCAGTCGCCCCATCCATGGTGGCTTCATATACATATAAAAATGACACTATACTACCCTCACCAAAGATTTACTTAACTTTAAACATGGGGTTGAAGAGGGCGATGGTACTTTTAATGGGGTTAAATACAGCAGGAGAAGCTTCACAAGGAGCTAGGGAGGGGCACCATTCAAGATTTTTGAGGTGCAAAAGAGCGTTGGATAGCTGCTGTTCCATAGAAGCTTCCTGGGTTCAGTTGCAGTGGAGAAGTTGTGAGGGTTACTTACCCCAACACCATCCATTTTCTATGTATAGTTTGTGGTGTACAGGTAGCCTTGTAGTAAGAACCACTTTGTTGAAATCCTGCTTGCCAGTTGCTTTCAGGTGCCAAATTTGAGCAGGATTAACAAAAATATTGATATTTTTATTTGCTAATTGATTTTTCCTTACTTACAATATATAAAAATACCAAATACTCTAAAGATATTATTCCCAAGTAGGAGCTTGGGGGTAGAACGATCTTTTATTAAAAGTCCTCCAAGTGTATAGAGTCACCAAGAGTAATAGTGAATAGGGATTATATTCATTATATCTGGGTATCAAAGCTTTGAAATTATTAAATCTGACCAATCAGTACTCTGGAATAACTTCACACCTTGTCAGTCTTAGTCCATATAATTGGTCACCAGTGGTAGGATTAAACCATGGGCAAAAACATAATATATCAAACACATTTTTTTCATAGAAATTAACTCTTCATGGCTGATCTCAATCTGCTCTGACTCATGATTAGTGCATAAATTTCTTCGCCCTTAGCGACCCCCCTCAAGCCTAAAAAAGTTGTGGTTTTTCTATAAACAGCACTGAATTTGTTTTAGTGCTTGGTTGAGTCTCCAACTAAGGTGGGGTATTCTGCCAAGGGTCAAGAGTGATAAGGGCAGCTCAATCTGTCCTATTCACCTGAAGGCAAGGAATAAAACAATTACCAAGATAAACTATTCCGATGAGCAGGAGGTGAATTTTGCATTAAAAATAGAACTAATACCACCTAAAACATTCTTTTTTTAGTACTAGATGGTCACCTAAAACAATCTTCCAAAGTTGAAATGGCAATTTTTAACAATTAGCATCAAAGGTTAAGATGCTACAAACCGAGTCATCTATTGTCTGAAGTCTGCAGAGTCTTTGGAGACAGTTCCATGCTCTCATTATAGCAAATCTTTAATTAAAAACAGATGAATTTGTTTAGAGCAACATTCTTATAAGATATCAAATGTAATACTTGAAAGTAAAGTAAATTTTGGATAATATAACTCATCTTTACATGAGAAACATTATTTTACTGGATTGAATACCAAGATATGTAATATGCTTTCAACTTTACCAGGCAATTGCATCCTTTTTATGTGCTCTGGAGGCCTATCAACCTGCTCATCTATAGCATTGGACTTATTGTAGCCTAAGATCTCATAAAAAGACTATAAGCAATCCAAAATACTAGAGATATCACCTATAAACACTATTAAGTTTGTTGCCTCTTACATAGCTCTGTTACCAGACTGTTTCATAGTCCTATTGAGAAGCCTCATCCATCATACTTGTTCATGTTTTTTTTAAAAGAAGCTTTCTTTATAATACATCTTTTAACCTTTTTTGGTCAGTCTGTGTGATGTGAGTTAAGGTGTTCTAAACTATCTAGCCCTTATAGAGACAAAGCTTGTCAATTGGAAATGACATTAGTTCTTTTCTCATACAACTGTCTACATATTTAGCAGGCTTACTGTGGTTCAACTTTAGTCCCTTTATAGTACAATATGATTAAAGGTAAATTCATCTATCTATTTTAACTCTGAAAATTAAGTTTAAAATTAAAGAATATATATAATTTGCTAAATCTAATGGTTAAAAAAGTCTATTATTTCAATGATAATCCTGCTTTTCCCCAATATAAAGTATCCATGATATCTTGTAACTGCTAGTTCTATAATCAATTGACCTCATATGCTTCTCTTAAAGACTTTATGGACATTGTATTGTTACTTGATCTCTTAGCACCAGTTCCCAGAGCTAATTATTTATTTAATAATAAAAAAACTGTAATTTTAATGCTTCATCAGCGCATTTTGTTTTAAAGGTCATTATATTTATTTTACTCCTTTAACTTATTTTTATATTATAAAGCATGCAATTTTCTTGCTGTATCTTATGATTTTAGATAAAGCTTCTTTACTTTAATGACAAAGCCTTTTCCCAATTTTGAAAAATCACATATATTCTATCTTAGAAAAATATAATCACCTGTCTCTTACTACCGCCCAATAGACTTGTTTTGTGGTTTTGTACTGAGTTTCATAAGATCCATTACTATGCTAAATGTTTGCTTACCATAGCAGGACTAAAAGCATCAGTCCCCAACTAGAGGCACTTTAGGCCAGCAATCTAGAGTTAATAATTGGTTATTAGTATGACATTCTGCTTATATATATCATTTTATTCTACTGAACTAGCATAATACAATTTTTAACCTTTATAATAAACATTATATTTAAACCATTCAACTTTAGTTATAAATAATGGAAATTATGTTGAGATTTGGTATGACCAACCTTACGAACAAATTAGTTATATATTTAATTTTATATCTAGCTAATATATAGACAAAGGCTTTGATCAATCTTGTCATTATGCTGACGCTGATCCACCATATGTTAGTAGCCATATTTATTGTATTAACTTTTATGGGCTGCATCACTGAATGAAAAGCATTACCACCCTTACTATTTCTAATTAATCTCTTGTCACCCAGGTGGTGCTCAACACCATTTTACTAATTTACATCAATCATCTACCACAACAGCCATGTACAATATTATTGCTTATTTTATCAATTTATTATCTTAGAGTTACCCTAAACACATTGTTGAAAGTGAAGTTGTTTACTATTCTTGACCATTTTCCAGCTTCTCATTTAATAGGTCTATTGCTATAATGGTGCAAATCTGCATTGGACTAAATATAGTTTTCCAGCCTTTTAATTTTTAAAACACAACTGTCTGAAAGCCTAAATGCATTTTTACTAGATTTTTTGCGCAAAGATTAATCAGGGAATTTAGTAGTTAAATTGATAATACTGATGTGTAAGAAGGGATCTGGTTTTAAAACTTTTTCTTTCTCGTTGCAAACACTTTTGCAACCCATTTAATTCAAGACTAAATCTAGTTTGATAATCTTATAGAGGGGATTAGTCTGCGCCCATGTCTGGGAGCAGTTGGGCAAGCAAGGCAAGAGGAGCAGGCGGAAGGCCCGCGGCCTCTAACGTTCAAAAACGCCCCAGAGAATCCGGCGGAATAGAAAAAATCTAAAAAAACTGGCGGTCACAATTTCCCCAGAGATACTCGCATGGCAAGCACGATGCAACCAGTACATCAACACGCCACATTCCCAGCCACTTTCGTTGGTGGAATTTGGAGTCCGTGTGTATCTGGACATCAAAAAACGGCCCTATGGAAAAAATTTTGTGAAGATGTACACAAAATTTTCCCAACCGCGGTGTACGTTGCACCTCACTCCATGTCGCGCGGTTGGCTGGACCTAGGTTTCAAAAGCAAAATAGCAGCAGATGAGGCTGCAGCGGTGCGCATAGTGGTCGACCTCCCCAAAGGGCAATGGGTCATTGAAACTAAATGCACCAGATGAACAAAATCCAACCAAATTTTCCTCACGTTTGACTTTTTGCCTACTACGGTAAAATGTGACATTTTGGAGCAACACCTGAAAGATGGTCTCACCATATATGGCGAAATACAATCTTTCAAAATGCAACGTTTCATGCTGATGCCACACCTGTGCACCGGCAAAGCCATCACAGTTCTGACCCCAACTGAGGAGATTGCAAAGGACCTAACCCAGATCCCGCACTCCACCTTTATTGACATTGCAGGGCACACCACCCACCCATTCCAGGTAACCGTGGACAGCGCGCCCCCCATTTGCACCCACTGTGATGTGTTTGGCCAAAAGGTGCATGCATGCCCCATCAAAGAGGGCGTCACATTCCAAGAGCACCCCTCGGTGGCCATGGCCAGCAGAGAGGCGCACTACAAACCAACTGCAAGCACCAAGGAGGCTTTCCCGTGGGGAGCACAAGGCTGCTACCTATTGGTAAAGCCCATCTCCCTGCAGGAGTGGAAGAAGGCCAAGCAGTCCCATAGGACCGCGGCCAAGGAAGCGGCCAAGGCCACCACCACCATCCCACACTCACAACGCCAGGAGGACATGGAGACCTTCGCGGCGGAAGCAACTTGGGAATCCATCACCCAATCAGATTGGGAGGCCCATGCCAAACAGGCCACTCAATCTGAGGATCTGATGGGAGATTCGATCTCACCCAATCGCTGCACCCAAGCCCTGGTCAAAACTGACTTGGGACCTATCCCAACCAAAAAATTTTTTTTGCCCCACTCAACAGTGCACCGAACTTATCCGCACCACAAAAAATTCGTTTGACGTTGGGAAAACAAAAGTGAAGGCCAAAGCCAACATGACTCTTTCCACAAAAATTAACAAAAACCCCAATAGTGTTGCTGCTAATACCCACGCTGCTGTGAAAGCCCGTGGGGACCTGGAAGAGGCTGGTGGGCCAGGGGGCCCACCCCCTCACACCTAAGGTGCGATGGGGGAAACCTTCACTCTAGGGATGCTGAATATTGCCGGACTCAAGGCCTCCTTGTCCTGGGCTAGGAAACTGAGTTTTTATAAAACAATTTACCCGTGGATATCCTGGCCATCCAGGAGTCCCACTGTCCACGAGGTTCCGAGGAAGCTTGGAAAACAATGCTCCTACCATCCCTATCCTTTTGGTTGAAGCACTGTGGGGTGCTAATTTGGAAAAACAATTTTTTCAAATTTACATCTTCAGAAACATTCCTAAATGGCCGAGTGCTCGTTGTCACCTTCTCATGGGCTGATGTTGCACACACAGTCATCAACATTTACACCCCAAACGGTGCACATGAGCGTCAGGAATTTTTATTGTTGGTCAAATCCCTCCCGCTACCCCCCAATTCTTTCCTAATTGGTGACATGAACTGTTGGCTAACCTCACCAACGGACTGGTGGCCGCCCTCACCCCACGCCCCACAGGGTCACGTAGAACTATGCATTCTAAAAGCCACCCTTGGGTTAATGGATGCGCTGCCGCAACATGCCCCACTGCTCGAAAACATGATGCATCCCCATGTCCACAATGGCCAATTAAGGTCCATGACCCACATCGACCTTATTCTAGTGGCGGCGAAATTCCAACCCCATATCTCCCACTTCAAAACAACGAAAATGGAATTCTCCGACCACTGACTGGTCTTGATAACATACCACTTACCCATCACAGTTGCGAAGGCCCCACATTGGTGCAAAATCTGCCCCCCAGAGCTCACGTCGCCAGGATTTTCCACATGGGTGGAAGAGGCAACTTTGGCAAAATCATTTGTTGCACCGTTTTGCATGGACCCCATTTCGACATGGGCAACTTTCAAAGAAGACACCATCCACCACTATCGCCATCTCTCATCCAGACACTCACGAGCCACATCGGCAGTTATATCGCATGCGCTGGCGGAATTGGCCCACTTGGAGTCCAACATTCCAGCCTCAGGATATAGCCCTGCATGGGGCCAGAAGTGGGTGGAGGCAGCCGCCCACCTCAACGCACTTGAAAGGCAACACAAACATTGGGTTTGTGTCCATTACAGGGCCACCTGCATCACTAAAGGCGACAAGTGCTCCACATACTTCTTCAAAAAATTTTTTGCACCACACCAGAGCGTGGCCTGCACACAGGTGCGAAGATCGGATAATTCTATTGTGGACATACCGGCTGAAGTGGCAATCGAAATGCAAAGATATTACTCTGAGTTATACTGAGCTGAACCAATTCAGCTGGCTGAAATGGCGGAATTTCTCAACTGAGCTCATATCCGCACCATTTTCCAATACCCGGAAATAATGAATTTAATTACTCCAAATGAATTATAGACTACCATTCGCGGTGCGCCAAACCAAAAATGCCCAGGCCCAGATGGCATTCCATATGAGTTCTACAAAAAATATTTTAAATATATATCCCCATTGCTGCTAGCCTCACTCAACCAAAGCCTGTTGGAAACGCGCCTCCTACCAGGAGGACATGAGGCCTTTACGGTCACACTCTTCAAGAAAGGGGATAGGCTAGACTTAGCCAACTGGCGCCCCATTTCTCTAACAAACACAGACACCAAAATTTTAACCAAAATCATGGCTAACTGTTTAGGGACTGTAGCATCTGCCACCATCTCCCCAGAACAATTTGGTTTCATCCCCAGAAGGTCGATTTGGGATAACGTGCACTCTGTGGCTAATGTGTGTCAGTCCACAGCCTCTGAGGCACTTGTATTCTTGGACCAACAAAAGGCCTATGATAGAGTAAACTGGGAATACCTTAGGGCCTGCCTCCAACAATTCCGCCTACCTCCCCGCTTCATTAACTGGGTGATGCTGCTCACGGAATCTGCAACAATGGCAGTGCGCGGCCCAGGTTTCCTAACGGAAGTAGTCTGTCCTCAAAGGGGCCTGCAACAAGGGGACCCCCTCAGCCCACTCTTATACAACTTCAGCCTTGACACACTACTGCGAAATGTGAATGCCCAACTCACTGGGGTCCATGTGCCAGGCCAAACCCCAGTCAAGATGATGCATTTGCAGATGATTGCGTGGTGGGGGTGTCTAATAACAAAGATGCATGCACGCTTGAAGCCCTCATCCAGGAATATTCACAGGTAAGCAACGTGGCACTGAACGCCTCCAAAACTGAAATCATCCTCCTTGGTCGGTTTCAGAAATGCTGGGCCCCAGCAAGTAGTTCCCAACCCGGCCCATCTGCTCGCCCACATCCACACCTTACTAACTCAAAACACACCGCTCCACTGGTGCTCCCCTTTGTGCCATGACCTACCATAGGACCGGTACGCCATCTGGGCGTGTGGATGGAGGCAGGTGGATACGCGTCAGCAGTAATGGAGTGCCATATACTGGACAACGTGATGAAGCGAATCGCCTCTCTCAGAGCCCACCCTACTACCTTCACTGGCAGGGTTGTTCTTGCCAACTCAATGCTCCTATCCAAAGTCTGGTTCGGAGCCCACGCCATCCCCTTCTCCCCAAGCTTCTTCAAATCCCTGTATGCTTTGCTACAAGGTTGGCTTTGGTCAGGCCGCCCTCCACCAGTACGGCTAGAGGTCATGTTTGGCCCTCATCATCATGGTGGCATGGGCCTACTTGACTTCAAAGCCCATGCCGCCAAGATCCTGGGCACCTGGATTGCGGCCATCACTGCTCCTACACTCCCATCCCAACACTAGTCCCGCGCGGCCTGCTCCAACTTCTCCTGAGCCTTGGGCCTCAACAATCCATCAAACCCCCACTCCCTGATGAAATACCTCGCATCACACACATCGGCCACAGGTCCTCACGGGACCAAAACCCACTACAAACGAATCCTACTCTCCATGCGAAGCGCAGAGTGGAGAATTCGTATTAGTGGACATACAACCCTGAAGAGGCCGCCCCTCTCCTCAGTTCAAACAAGAGGTACAGGGGCTACCCATCCATGATGGCGTGATCCCCATTCGACCCCAAGTCCTATCCAGGGTGGACTACCTGGACATGATGGACATCCCTTATTCCACTGAGACCCAAAAGACTATCTGGGAAATACGCACACCATCCTCAGTTGCAGCCTCAAGTCCGCTCCCATGTGTGGCGCTGCCTGAGGCGGGTGTATCATACATCTGAGCGCTCTAATGCTTTACACTCATCCTGTGTCGTGTGTGGCCAGTATGGAACGTTGTTTCACCGCCTGGAGAAGTGCCCCACCTCTAAAGTAATATGGCGCGAAGTCCAACGTCTGCTAGGCCAGGATCAAACACCTCCCTTCAGTCTGTCAAGAGATATGTTTGCTTCATAAATGGCCTCCCCCTCCCACCCTCCCTCCATGCTCTGGTGGTTGCAATCGCCGAGTGGACTATTCACACGATTGTCTTGGATGCCATCGCTGGATCCATCCCCACCCTCCCTGAAGCTGTCCA
The DNA here is from genome assembly GCA_022478985.1 of Massospora cicadina. Taxonomy (NCBI): domain Eukaryota; kingdom Fungi; phylum Entomophthoromycota; class Entomophthoromycetes; order Entomophthorales; family Entomophthoraceae; genus Massospora; species Massospora cicadina. The sequence goes on from JAKSZP010013182.1 coordinate 213,040, forward strand.
CAGATTCTGGTCTCATTTGGTGGATCACTTTCAAGCGTGGGTGTTTGGATATCTCCCACCACATCGCCGACAGCTGGTCTCCTCCTGGTTCCCAGTCTGGTTCATCAAATCAGACCCCTTCCTCCACACGTGCTCAATAGTGGCTACGTCCCCTACACACGTTCCCCCTTCCCATAAGTGGCGTTCCCGCTGGCAACAAGAGATAGCATCGCTTCTCTGGGGTGCCTCCCCTGGTACTAAGTTTTGTCTCATCTGAGTCATATTTGGAAGTGTCTGTCCCATGGTCGGCCTTCCCCGCAATATATTTAAAAATTAAATTTAAAAGAAGGGGTCTGGTTTTGAAACAGGTTGTTTGACCTACGCCTAGAGAAAACCCCTAAACTTTTTTGCGAGCCCCTTAAGCCACTATCACTACTTAAAACCTACAGTGTTATATCATATAATAAAAAACAATTGCAATGACAAAACGTCCTTTTTTGTCTTTCAAAACCTTTTGTCATCATACAAAAACCTTTTTACTTGGAGAAACTGACCTGTGCAGTTAAGATTCAACCTAATTGCCAATTTCAACATTTGGTGCCCACTACTGAGAGCACTTTCTGTAATTCTAAACACCAAAATTAGTGTGATGAATTAACTGGAAAATTTTGCTGTGCTGATATATAGCATCTTACCAAGGCTGAAAAGGCTTTCAAGTCTAGAAAAACTACTTTCATTCAATAATCGCCTCAGTAATAAAATGACAGCCATATTGGTTGATTCACAATATCTAGTTTACATACAATTTCCAAGTTACCAGTGTAGCCAACAATAATAATGACAATCAACGCCTCCTTGATGGCCTTGACAAAAAAAAAAAATTGAGCTGTACACTCCAACACTGACCTTGTCTGGAAGATCAACTTCATTAATATCCTAGTCCACTCTCAGGGCAGAAAAATAAGGAATTGAAGGAAAACCCTTTGACTTCCAAATGGAAACTTGAGCTAGTTATACAAAGGTTTGTGGAAGACACCGCCATTTTATAAACTGTTGAACAAACTCCACAAGGGGTTTATATATGACTGGTTAATAGTATATTTTCATGCCAGTGATAATCTCAAATATACATTTTTTAATACACAAGCTTGTACTAAGTTGGAGCTACAATAGAAGGTAATGAGGCGCCATTTGTGCGCTGATTGGCTTTCTTTTTTACTTCTTTCCAACTAATGGTGTTTCTGGGCTTGTTACTGATCCACTGCTCTCAGATAGCAATATTGTTTCGCCGCCATCTTCCATGTTAGCTCCTGCTATCTTAGTAACTGTAGAGAATGTTAAAATTTGTTCTAGTTTTGAAGTAGTTTGTATGTAAGGTATTCAAAACTTGATCAATGGGATTCCACTAACATGGAAGCTACTAAAACTGCTAAGAGAAAAATCATCTAAACAGGCAATTAAAATTACAAATAACTATTGATTCCACCAGATTATCTGGGAAAGAACTTGCCACTTTAAAATCATCTGATTCCGCGGCATTGTTCAGGAATATTATGCATTTTGAAATTACTGTAATCTACATGATCCCAAGATTTTATTAAAGTTATAAATCCCCCATTTTTAATCAATAAAGATATACTTGTTCACATCCTCAACTTTTTCCTTGATTTGACTAGAAATTTCTAGCTGTGACTAGAGACTTTAACTGCATTTTTAGCAGAGTTATTCTAATGACTACTTCAATTTCACCAATAGGTTTTCTTGAATACAAGGAGTCTACAAGTATATTTCGCTGGTGCTATTTTGACTAATCATTGTGTAGTACTTGAATGACCCAATCTTTATAAAAAGGAAACTTTTTATCTTGCTCCTTACCATACCCTTCTGAGGCTACATGGTGAAGATGTTCCTTCACATGAACAAGCTGAGTGATAATAGACCCACCAATATGGAGGAGAACATGATATTGATCAGATGGGTTAACTCAAATAACGAAAAGATGCCTCTTCTGAGCACCCAAGAGCTTGAGTTCAGAGAAACAATGACCCTGATTATTTCACTCCCTAATGAATCTCATTATCAATTCCTGTCTGCTGAAGTAGCTGAGATTGTAGAGGCTTTACTGATTAAAATCTTTACCTCTGGGGGAGAACCAGTAGTAGTTGCTTCTTTTGGTTTGCTACCAATATGATGCATCCATATTCCGACTTATCTTTCTAGTAATGAAGTAGGAGTAGCTCAAACTTAATCTTATATTTACCTATTTGCTCACCCTACCATTCATCATATGATGCAATTATCAAGTTTAAATCACATAGAAATCCAACAGAAATTTAGATTCTTGAAGCAGCTTCATTATGAACTTCTTTAATTGTATAAAAAATCTTCTGATTCTGGTCAGGATTATCAAAGATAATTTGGATAACCATAGAGATTAATGAGATTAAACACCACCTAGCCCAAATTGACAACAGGGTTGTATGGTACTTACATGTGAACTTACTAAGAGGATTGTCCATGCCACAGCTGACTTGGACCAGCAAGTGGATAGCGCTTCTATTGAGCTTATTGTAAAAATAACTAAAAATCACCAAGTTACTGTTTCTCAAAACTCTGCAATAGCTACTCGGATTAATAAATTTAGTGAGAGTTTCGCCATGATGCTTGTTCAGGAAGCTATTAAAAGGACCTCCTGGCCTTTTCACTATTGGTGTCATAACTAGTGATATAGCTTCTGATATTAAACTCCTCTCCAAAGCAGTCAAACAACCCTTGGATCTAAGGCCAGAACCCCTCAAATTCACTGATGACCTCCTAAAGATATGACTGAAAATGGGTTCTGGATTTTCCTGTCAGGGCTGAAAAAAATGGCTTGTCTGAGGTAGAAAATCCGAAGGAAATCAGCCAAAAAATCCAGATAATAACACAATAGGAAGGTAAAGAATCTGGCCCAATTTGTAGATTTTTATTTTGTGAAAAGGAGGAGTTTTTACAGCTTGGATCAGCTTTCAATAATTGCATGGTAATTTGTAGTTATTGGGGAATCACCACAGACCTTCCCTTTAAATTTTAGACCCCAGCTGAGGAAAACTTTGTTTTTCTCAGATAATCATTTAAATTTAAGAAAGTTTAGGTATTTTTGTAAACGTTTTCCCATACTTTTCTGACCATTTTCCAAAAAGAAATTATCAGTTAGTAGTTCAGCGATGGCTGGAGTCCGTTTCCCGCTCTAGTTTGGTTCCCCAGTGGGACGTAAACCCTCTTCCCACTCCTTGGCCTATTCCGCCGACTCCTATGCGTCTAAATTTGCCACTTGCACCCCAATACTCACGCCACCTTTCCCAGCTCTCAAGGGCTCTTTCCTCTGATGGTTGTGGCCAGTTTGATGTGCCTTTTTCTCTCCAGATTTATATTGGAAACATAGCACAGAAAGCCTGGGACGTTGCTTCATTTTGGTGGGTCACTTGGCCTTGTTGTTACACCTTTAGCCTTGTGCTTTCCCTTCCGCTACCTCTGGAACTCCGGTTTCCATGAAAATTGGCCCTAAAGGGGCCCAAGGTCCAAGGGCCTGAAGGTCCTCATAAACTCCAAGACCTCTTCGACTCTTGGGTCCTCTTCTTGAAAACCATGAAGCGCAAATTAAACCCCTTGGCAACTGCTAAACTTGGCCTGAGGAGCATGGATGAGTATTGAAAGGAATTTCTTAACAAAGATTTACCAATGATTTTATTTTACATCAAAAATACTTCCCTAAGCTAAACCATTTCTCTGTTGATCACCTTACATAAAACTATTAAAAATTAAATGAATGACAGACTTGAGCAAATGAGCGCTAAACCACAAAAAATGAGGATAAATAAGATGCCCTTTAATATAGTACAAAGCCATTTTTCCGAGATTATAGGCTTCTGGTGACTCCTATATGCCAAAGCCTCAGTCGCTAATATTGACGATTGGTACTGTATTATACAGGATGATATCAAAGAGGTAAACATCAAGTTGATAAAGCTATCCCTTAAACCAACCAAAAACCAATGATACAACTGAGTCTGAATGGCTTTCTTCTAAAAAATCCATGTTCTCTCTGAACCTGGTGTTTTTTCAAAACCATCTTTAAAAAAGAAGCATGTGCATGGGACCAAATCATCCAGTTTTATCTCTACAATTATGAGAATCTGATAGAATTATTACAGATTGCCAAAAATGCCAGCTCATACAAAAATTGCTTAATAGTAAGGCCCAATAAATCAAGATGTCATATTTCAAGGATTTTTAATAGGCCTGAGTTAAAGGAAGCCTTATCAAAGAATTGGAAATATTATAACCCTTTTTAACCTAAAATAGATCTCATGTGTTTCTACCTAGATGTGGAGAAAAATTATACAGTTTTCTGAGTGGTTTTATCATGAATTTCAAGCCCTCATATCCTGAGATTGAGTTAAATTGGACAAAGACATTGCCACATCCTCTCCACGTTTTATCCCAGTATGAATTTCATACTAAATCTTAATAGAATGCAAAGAAGATGTACAATTAAATTCTTGATATTAGGAATCTATTATGGAGTTGCATGAGCCTAAAGTGCACCAAACACCAAACAAAGGGTCCTAGCCTCACATTCATGCAGTAGAAAGATTCTGAAATCTAAGCCTGATCTCTACCCTTGAATTATTGCGAAATCTTTAGTCATCAGGAGGATGCCTGTTGGATGAAGAAAGCGAATAATGCACAAAAAGTGGACTCATCTTAGGGTGAGAGGTTAAAACTACTGGTTAATCTGCGCCTCATCCCACGTCTAAATTTTCTTCACGCTCTTAAAGTTATGTCCCATCTAACCCTGATAAAATGGGTGTCCCAGGCTATCTAGTTTAGATATAAGATAAATTCCTCTTATTATTCTTTTTATGGACCATATCCACCAGGAAGCTAAATTTGCTCATTCTCCATTAAGGCACTGAGGTTACCCATGTTGTGTAGTTGTCCATAAGGTGAAAATTCTGGCCATAGTCAGTTCTGAATAGCCAGTTAACATCATTTCCTCTCAATTTTCAATACAATAAAAGTCGAGCCAGATTATAACAATACCTTAAATTATGGGACTGCAGAACATCACTGAACCTAATCTCTGGGGACCTTTCCTCCTTTCTGCCTTGTTTGGATCACTGGTTGTGTCAGTCTGGCGATTATTATAGACAATTGTGGGATCCACCGTAAGATGCCACAAATAATTTATTAAAGTGAGAAATTTACTTTTTAATAAGGGTAATAGATAACGCTTTGTTAGAGTTTTTATGTTTTATATTGTTAAGCAGGGCCAAAGCCAAAGAAGGTCCTTTTCTCAAAAACTAGTATTTCCTATTTAAACTAGTATGAATTTTGAGACCATGGGTATTTGAGGCAAAAGCATGTAAAGCTGAGTCATCCAAATTAGGGAATATAGGTTTTCAGCCTATCAAATTAAAGATAAAATTTTTTTGAGGGAAAACTGACCCATGTGGTAATCATTTGATGTATTGTATCCAATCACCAGCGAGTAAAATCTTCTCACCTCGGCGGTGGTCAGACTTGTGTGGTAATGATTGGTTAATGTTTACCCTATCAATGTCAAGTAAAATCTTTGCACCTCAGAGGTGGTCAGATTCGTGTGGTAACAAACACCTCGAATTCAGCCAAGAAACCTGAGAATTCCTATTATCAGTTGTTACCTTTTTAAACCATTTTTTGTTATAAACCATGTTTCTCCAATAGTTAGGATTCCACCGAGAATCCACCAAGGTCTTTTCGCCATTGGTACTCATATCATTGATAACCACAATATTATTTGAAGATTGGGCAGGTGATGGGCCAATCATGGTAGCAGATTCAGGAGCACTCATACCTCCCACATCTTTCTCCTAAGTCAAGAAGGGAATGTCAGACATTGCCCCCCTCAAGAATGTTGGGAGGGGTGTAGGGTCATAGGAAGTGGCCATGTACCCAGTTTATGATAATTCTGGTAGCCAGAGACTTTATAGAATACTCATTTCCTCTCTTATATGTGATGGTAAATGGCCCCTCCCAGATTGATCTGAGTTTGCCACTTCGAGGAGTATGCAATTGTGGTAATATAAAACCTTGTCTGACACTTGGAAAGAGGGTAGGGGAGCTCAGAGCTCATTGGCAGCTTGGCCTTCTTTAGTAACCATTTTAGCTAGGTTGGTCATAGCCTCCAATTGAAGCTGAATGATGCGGTTAGCTAACCCTTACATGGCTTTCTCAGGATCCTCTCCTCTAGAGAAGACATCCTTAGCTAATAGAGCAGGTATGCCCAGTTCCCTGCCATACAAAACTTGGAAAGGGGACATTTTCAGAATTTGATGATAGCTAATTCTGTTAGCCATAAGCGCGCTTGGTAGATAATAGTCCCAATGAAAGGGATCAAATGTAGCCATTTTCTGTAAAATAGAAACCAGAGTACCATTTGTCCGCTCCACTGTACCATTGGTTGATGGGTTATATGGAGGTGAGAACAGTTGCTGGGCTCCTATGGAAGTAGCCAAGATTTTAACTACTCTGGAGGTAAAATTTTTTCTGTTATCGCAGATTAGTACTTGAGGGCACCCATGTCAATTGAAAATATTTTGATTATAAAGGTGGCAGTGGCCTTAGCAGTTTGGGCTAGCAGCGCCACAGCTTCAACACACTTCGTGAAGTGGTCAATGACTACCAAAATATATCTGTTTCCACCTGTGGTTTGAGGAAGAGGCCCTACTACGTCCAAGCTTATTGTATGGAATGGCTGTTGCAGGGTAGTTGACTGATATTGATATCAAGTCTTGAATCATGACTGCTTCTTACATGTAATTTGAAGCATCTAAGACTTCAATGATGGTTTCCATGATTCTCTCCCGAAAAGTACTGATCCTTAATCCACTTATAGGTTTTCTTTACTCCTCCATGGCCTAAGGTCAAATGAGCATCCAAGATAACAGGTACATGCTCCGAGGGCCAAAGGTAAGGCAGCCATTTTGATCCCACTTGTTTATACAACTTCCCGCTTTCTACTTTAGTGTTATGAGAGTGCCAGGCTAACATCCTCTGTACAGGCTCATCCTCATCTTCCCAGTCATTTGGGGTCATTAGAAGATCATACAGCCGCTCCACTTCACTGTTATCTAGGTGGAGGATGAGCAGCCAAGTTAACCTATCAACATTCATGTGGTGGGTTCCAGCACGGTGTTCAATCTTCATATCATAAATCTGGAGCCTTAGAGCCCAGCGAGCTAAGCGCCCTGTAGGGTCCTTCATGCTTTGCAACCATTTTAAAGATGCGTGGTCCGTGATCACAGTGAAAGAGGTCCCATACAAGAAAGGGCGGTAATGCTTCACTGCGAGTAGAACAACGAGACACTCCTTCTTGGTAACACTATAGTTGCGTTCAGCCTTTGATAGCATTTTACTAAAATATGCGACAGGATGATCTACCCCTTTTTCATCCAGTTGGGCTAGGATAGCCCCGACAGCATAGTCCGAGGCATCTGTAAACAAAATAAACGGTTTTCCATAATCAGGATGCCTTAAGATAGGCCGTTCTTGCAGCTGCAACTTCATTGTTTCATAGGCAGCCTTCTTCTCAGTGCCCCACTGAAAAGGGATATTCTTTTTATTAAGCAAACAAGGGGCTCTCTGAGTTGGGCAAACTTAGGGATGAACTGATGGTAATACCCCATCATCCCTAAAAATACCTGTATATCCTGTAGGTTTTTGGGGGGTGGCATTCTGGAAATCACTTCAACCTTATCTTGTATGGGTTGGATACCTTCTTGAGAAATGTTATGTCTGAGGAAGTTTAATTTCTTTTGGAAGAATGAACACTTTGAAGGCTTTAATTTGATAGTTGAGCGTTGTAAGCGTTGGAATACCTCTTTTAAATGATCAAGGTGTTCATTAAAGGTCTTTGAGAATACAGTAATGTCATTAAGGTAGAAGATAACGCAGGTTAACTTGAGATCCTGCAAAATGTGATCCATCGCATGCTGGAAAGAAGCAGGTGCATTGCACAACCCTTGAGGTAATCGCGTGGGTTGGAAAAAACATTCACTGCATATCAAAGCGCATTTCTCCTGGTCTTGGGGAGATAGATCCATTTGCCATTAACCACTGGCCAAGTCCATGGCAGAGAAAAAGTTTGAGCCTGAAAGCTGGGCCAGGGCATAGTCAATGCGTGGGATAGGATAACTATCCTTTTTCGTAAGATTTTTTAACCTGCGGTAATCCATGACTACCTGGTGACCTCCATTTTTTTCTTAATTAGCAGAAGGGGGAGGACCAAGGGCTTTGCGAAGGAACTAATAACCCCGCGTCTAATAGCTGTGTGAGTTCCGTCCTCATTTGTTGCTCCTCCACCTTTGAATTGTGATAAGGTTTTGACCTAATGGGATGGGCATCACCCACATCAATGGAGTGACACCAGCCCTTCATGTGGCCATAATCATTGTCCGACTTCAAGAATATATCACTATACTCATCCAGAAGAGTATGAACTTTCTCCAATTCATCTGAGGTCAGCTCATCCGAGATATGAACGTTCAGTAAGGTACATACCAGGGTATCTGCGGACAGGCCTAAATCTGCCATTGAGCCAATAGAGTGGACTTGTTCAACTTCCTCCACAGGGAGTAAAAACCCTTAGCCCACCTCCTGGTGCTTTCTTACAATTATGTCCTTTTTGGTGAGGTTTCCCAACAGTAGAGTAATAGGCCTCTGATAGGCTGGGTCTAAAACACCAGGAAATACCCAAGGCTCAAAAGGGCTAACTCCGTCAATGCTTAAGAGGTGTGATAAACAGTGGCGTGGGATTTGGAGTGTGATTTTCGTGTCAACCACTCGTTGTTCACCTGGCTTAATCACCACCTCATCTGCCGCATAAAATGGAATACCTTTATAAGCATCCACTAAATTGGGCAATTTCTTAGTGTTGCACCCAGAAGTAACATAATGTAAAGACAAAGCGGAAGAAGGATATTCAACCAAGCAAGTGTAGTCATTCTTGATGGGTTCTTTGTTGTATAAGATTAATGGAACTTCGTAGTTCATTAAAGATAGGAACCCTTGCTTCATGTAGATGATGCCTTCATATTTGATCATAAACTGAGTACCTATGAGCATATCATAGGAGTTATTATCTAAGGCCACAGCGGGGGCTGATAGGATAAGCTTACCAACGCATATGGGAAGAGAGGAGTAAGCGCCAAGAGCGCGGGTGTTGTTTGGGCCCGCAGTTCCAGATTCTTTGATACAATCCAAGTCAGGCATCAATTTAATCTTTTTCATCAGCTGAGATGAAATTACATTCAATGGAGAACCTGTATCCAGGATAGCCATCACCTGGACTTTGTGAACAACTACTTCAACCTTAGTAAGTGTGCTTCCAAAGTTGGCTGACAGCGCTAAGACCTCCTTGAGATGAAAAGTGGAGGTTAATTTGCGTGCGGTCTCAGGGTGAATTTTCAGAATAGACTGCATGGTATGCCTTTGCTGTAAAGGGCGAATTAAACTTGATAGGAGCTGATCAGCATCGCTGGCAGTGTCAATAGTTTCCATACAACCTATAACTTGGTGGAGGTAAGTATCCTCAGGTATGGTGGCTTCATCCACTCCTCCAGCGTTTAGGTGATCAGGGACCTCCATTTCCGCGGGAGCTCCCAATAAGTAGTACCCAACGTCATTGTAACCCCCCTTAGAGTCAGCCTCAGGGTATTCTCAACCATGGGCAAGGTTGCAATTGTAGTAGGGGAGACAGCCACGAGAGGTGGGGTATTTAGCTTCGCTTTAACCAGCATTTTCACAACCCCAGTAGTTCTGGAGGATATACCCTTAGGGCGCGCACTTGTTGGCTGAGTTGAAAGAGAACCTACAGTAGGGATCTCCGCTTTACGTTGTGCTAAAGAAGCAGGTTTTGCAGAGAGGATAGGCATAGATGGCCTCACTCCCAACGGTTCAATAGGTCGCAGCTCTAGATTTTTGAGATGAGAGAAAGAGCTGGCTAGTTGCTTCTCAAGAGCAACTAATCATGATTCAAAAGAGCTGCTCATGTTTGAAGCCTCCAATGCTTTGATAATTTATCGAAGTATTCAGGGTAATGGCCCCTGTAATGAGCACCAGTTTATGGGATCCACCGTCGGATGCCACAAATAATTATTAAAGTGAGAAATTTACTTTTTAATAAGAGTAATAGGTAACGCTTTGTTAGAGTTTTTTATGTTTTTAATGTTAAGCAGGGCCAAAACCAAAGAAGGTCCTTTTCTTAAAACTAGTATTTCCTATTTAAACTATTATAAATTTTGAGACCATGGGTATTTGAGGCAAAAGCATGTAAAGCTGAGTCATCCAAATTAGGAAATATAGGTTTTTAACCTATCAGATTAAAGATAAAATTTTTTTGAGGGAAAACTGACCCATGTGGTAATCATTTGATGTATTGTATGCAATCACCAGCGAGTAAAATCTTCTCACCTCGGCGGTGGTCATACTTGTGTGGTGATGATTGGTTAATGTTTACCCTATCAATGTCAAGTAAAATCTTTGCACCTCAGAGGTGGTCAGATTCGTGTGGTAACAAACACCTCGAATTCAGCCAAGAAACCTGAGAATTCCTATTATCAGTTGTTACCTTTTTAAACCATTTTTTGTTATAAACCATGTTTCTCCAATAGTTAGGATTCCACCGAGAATCCACCAAGGTCTTTTCGCCATTGGTACTCATATCATTGATAACCACAATATTATTTGAAGATTGGGCAGGTGATGGGCCAATCATGGTAGCAGATTCAGGAGCACTCATACCTCCAACATCTTTCTCCTAAGTCAAGAAGGTGAATGTCTGACAATAATTATGGTTATACCCTTCTCATAGGCACAAAATTCTTTATTTATTTGACACCAAAAGTAGTCATAAGGCATATAATTTTCTATTCCAGGATATTGAATGCCCCTAGTTTTAAGTCGCCCCTAAAGAGAAAGGGAGAAGGAAATTTAGAAGCTGTTTACTGGAAATATTAAAATTTCACCTGAGCATCTAGAGTACCGAATAGTTGGACCTAAAATAAAGCCACCACCTTTCAGTGCTGAAGCTCAAGAAGAGATGCCAATATACTCCAACATCTGAGTAGTTATACCCCATATCATATATAGGTGGACACAGGGTTCCAGGTTACTATTCTGCCAAATCACTTGCTTGAAATTCGTGGAGACTCTAATACATCGCTTTTAAAGACTCTTACCTGCCCCAGAGTAATTTATACTGCTTACTGGGGGCCCTTAACTATTTTGATGGCTAATATCATTGATCAGCCTATAAAAATACCCCAAAACCATCATGTTGCATATGTCTAGACACTACCCACTGATCAAGTTGAATCTTTCAGAGAATGTAAAAGTTTGCATGATTTGGGGATCAATGAGGACACTACTATCACTGACATAAGAGTAAAGATAGGTGACAACCTCACCTCTGAACAGCAGCATAAAGTGTGGTGCTTTAATTGAAAAGTACGCTGACATATTATAAAAGGTTTGGCCAACTTTGTGATAATGAAAGAGATGCAGCATTAATTGCTTATGTGCGACTCCCTCCAATCTGTGCTCAACTATATTGTAAATCTAAGGTGAAGAAGACCAGGTGATTAAAGAGCTGAAGCAACTCCTGAATGCCGGATTGCACAAGACCTCAAAAAGTCCATAGGACATGCCATTGCTGCTTATAAAAAAGAAGGATGGTGAACATTGGGTGGTAATAAATTATTGTTGCTTGATTGACATTACCCAAAAAGACAGTTATCCAATACACAAGTTGATAATTCTCTACAACACTTGCTAGTTCCCAATTCTTCTCTAAAATGGATTCTACTGTGGATATTAGCAGAATGAGCTTGCACTGAAGGATTGGGAGAGATGTGCCATTATAGCAAGTTATATTTCATTTGAACCTACTTGAATGCCCAAGGATTAAACAATGCCCCGTCCACTTTCCTAAAGAACAATGGATGGCTTGTTAGAGGGCAAGAAAATGTCATGTGTTTTAGTTTACTAAGATGATGTGACTGTGTTCTCTGGCACATTTGACCACCCCTACTCACTTGAAAGAAGTGCTTAACACCTTTATTATGCTTTACTGAATCTAAAATCTGCTAAATGTCATTTTTTTCCAAATTAATATGTAATTAAATTGGCACAAAGTTACCAGTGAAGGGATCTCACCATTGCCGGACAAAATTCTCACAATTGAGAAAATGACTCAGACATCTAACATATGAAATATTCAGGTTTTTCTTGTGATAATCAATAGTTAACAATTTATCACTCATTTTGCGAAATTGCTGAATTGTTAATATCTCTGCTCAATAAAGGGGTTGCGTTACATTAAAAACTCACTAACAAGCTTTTGACGCTTAATGAAAGCTATTGCAACTACCCCTATCTTGGTACATCTAATATTTGATGAACCTTTTATTCTTTATACTAATAATAGCAGCATGGCTGTTATGGACATTCTGACACAAATTGATGTAAATAAGTTGATCCTCCTAAAGCGTACTTCAGTAAGACCTTAACTCAGGTGTAGAGGAATTACATCATTACTGAAATCAAATGACTATCTGTCTTGCTTGCTATTAAGCATTTTCGCCCTTTCTTTCATGAAAATCATTTTACAGTGGTTAAAGATCATGCTTCCCTATGGTGGCTACAACAGATGTGGGATCTGTATGGACGACTGGCCTGCTGTGCGCTTAAACTCCAGAGTTATGACTTTTCAATTGTTCATCACGCCTAATGATATAGTAAAACGCTGATGGATTGCCATGACTACTCATATTAACTCTCTATGCCTCCAAGGAAGATCAAATTTATAATCTTATTGGGAACCCTGATAAATAAAGCCAAGAGTCTCCTAAAGTTCAGCAAATATTAAAGATGATAATTGAGCGGACTGAGATTGAGGATGGTTTATTGTATAAAAAATAAGAGCCTCTTGCTTCCTTATGTCTAACCATTGGAAAGAGCCAAATCTGACCTGGAGGCCTATTCTATAGTAGGCCATGGCGCTATAAGAAAGACCCATCAGCGTCTGTGATACAATTTTACTGGGAAGGGATGATTAAAACCGTTCCAAGATGTCATCAACTCTTGTCATATCTGTGCTAGCCAAAAACCTCCCAAAAATGACTACTCACCATCATATCATGAGTCATATTGCCATATATGCTACTGTCAGCATTGACGTTATTGGTCCACTACCTATGGCATTGTACGGCCATTTGTACATCATACTGGAAGTCAATCACTAAAAAAATGGGTTGAGGCCAACTTATTTGATCGCCTACTTCCAAAGCGACCACATTCTTCTTGTTAAATAGGTCATCACGTGCCATATTAGCCTAAAGGTGCTGTTATCCAAAAATGGTACCACTTCAAATCTCAAGTAACCGCTGGCCTTAATTCAGATAATGGGCCCTTATCACTGCTTCACTGAACCATATCATACTGCTACCAACAGAGCAGTGACAGGGTGAATAGGACTTTAATAGCCTTCCACTGCATGTTAGGTCAATCTAAATCATCTCGTAGAAATGAATGCCTTCTGGCGGCTCTAATAAGATGTTATGTAAGCTATTATTAAGGTATCCAGATGTCACCTCTTTGAGCTCTATATTGCTAAGAGCCAAATCTTACCTTCGAGTGTTCATCCCATAACTGAAACCTCCACGTCTGAGATAGCTGGGTTAGCAATGTGAAGGCTGGCAGATGAGTTATTTTGACTACAAGCTTTAGCCACCAGGTCTATGAGGACTTTAAGTAAATGTAAGTGGAACAAAACAACGCCCAAAACTGGTTTTGTCTAAGTCCCAGCTAGGTGGAATCTGGTCCTGTTCTATCATCATTGGAAAGGGCAAAATTGACAAAACTGATATGCTATGGTCAGGACTATAATGAGTGATTTATTAATGAGGCCTAGAGTACTTGATTGCCACAGTTAAATCATGCTACATTGTGAATAGATACCATGCCTGTTTTTCTGAAGTTGTCCTTTATTAGCAAGGGTTTGAGTGGGGCATTGCCAGGAATGATGGGATTCACGCTAGTTTAGAGGAATATCAAATGCAGAGTCATTTTTAACTCAATCAATGGGGCTCTACTGCCGTGGAAGCTACTGCAACATTACATACAACGAACTCATAAATGAGCAACTATAAATCTGGATCCCTCCTGATTTTGCAAGATTATCTTGGAAAGAATATGCCATTCAGAAATCTCCTGATACAGCTGCATTGTTAAGGTAATATCATGCCATTCATAAAACTCCACATCCTGCCACATTGCTCAGAAAATCACGCATCTGTAAATCGCTATACCTTAAATGATCCAAACTTCTACCAAATGTATAAATATCCCCCAAAAATAATCAATATAATTGTTTAAATCCTCAAATTTAGCCTAGGTTTGATTAGAGATGACCTAGCTTTAACTTGAGATTTTGCCTAATTTTTAGCAGAGATTTGCCTGGCAAAGACATTAATTCCGCCAAGTGATTACCCTAGATTCATAAAGTCTACTAGGAGATTATGCTGGCCCTGTCACAACTAGTAACTGTGTAGTCCTCCAAGGGATCATTCTTCAAAGATAAAGAAAACTCAATAGTGACCTATGTTTGCAACATGAAGGCGACCTCAACTCAGGATGCTCTGTTGACCCAAACTTGGTTTGTTAAAATTTATATCTAGACAACACAGAGGTTTAATTGAAATTGTTGCGGCCTTTTTGCCCTGGAAACTAATTCAGTTCCTTTCAATACAATTAATTTAACTAAGTTTGACAAAATAAAATTTACCAACTTTAATGCACTTTTTTAAAGCTGGCATAGGGGTGACTCTGAGATCGCTACAATGGCATCCTTCTATAATCCCCTGAACTGCAAAATTCAGGTGCTAATAATTCTTATACTAAGTGAAGTTGGTATGAGTTTATGAAGCGCTAATGATCTTATCATACAGGAATTTGTAAGAGTGGAATGGATGACATCATGTAAGACAATTTATTAACTTCTCATATAGTAAGTATGAGTTCATTGCAGTTTCAGCTATTTACATTGAGGCACAAGTTATACGAGACAAAGTTGGAGGATATCATTTACGCCCAGATTGTTCTTTTACACTGTTGCAAGCCCTACAAGGAATTATTCCAGGCTTAACACAGTTGTTCAATCATAAACATAAATTAATTAAATGGTCAATTATTTTGCCAACTTGGAATCACAGTTGAAATGCTCCATTAAACAACCAGAACATTAGAAATATACACAATATTCCTGTCTCCCAAAAACATAAATTGATACAGTGATACAGCCTGTGTTCTAATAAATGGATGGTAGTCAAAATTACTTGTTAAATTCTCAACCTGCTAGGGCACTATGCAAGTCACTGCCTTGCTATTGTCATGAAACTCACAATTTATGTGGTAAACCATGATTCTGACTATGACTTGGGAATAAATGAGATTGAATTGGATATATATTATACTTCCATTAACCCTTATAAAATCTCAGATAATATCATAATTGATAATATTACATCCATGACTGAATTGCAAAAGGAAATCATGGCACTTTGTGTGACTATCAAAGCGGTGCCTGAATTTCCATAGCCCTGATCACCCCCTAAGGCGGAGATCAGGGATCTTAATAATTTTGATAATGATAATAAGATTGTAGGGTCCAAGGGCAACGACCCTCAGAATGGCATCCTGATAAATCAGATACCAATAAACTGACTAAACTCGGAGCAGAGGTGGGAAGGGCTGATGTAAATGGTGATCAGGCAAACAAAAGGCTGCCAACCCAAAATCCGCCAAAATGAGAATTGATGAGGACAATAACAAAGGGATCCCAGTAAATCAGTGGCTGCCAAGGCAAATTATGCCAAAGACGGCAAGTTGAGAACCACAGCAATGGGCAGCTCAGCAAATCAGGAGCTACTAATCTGAATCTGCCGCTAGTTAAGAATATCAAGAACCATGGAAATGGGCAGCTCAGCAAATCAGGGGCTGCCAAGCTGAATTACGCTAAAAATGGAAGTATTGAGAATCAAGGGGAGCAGTGGCTGAGTGAATCAGAAGTCACCAGAAAACTTTAATAAATTCTAATTTAGAAGTTGTGATATGGTCAACACAGAAATGCTGAGCTCTAATTAATCCCCAGCAAATGAATTTAAATGAGGAAAAGCTTTCGTAACGCCTGGGTTACCTATCAAATGGTCTAGAATGGACCCAGGCAAGAATATCAGAGGCTGAGATTTTCAAAATAGGCCCATAGATAGCCCACCGCTTAAAAACTCTGTGGGAACAAATTACCCCATATCCCCCACTTCCTAACATAATTACACCCAGATGAAGGTGTTTAGGAAACCTTCATTTTCTAATATATACAATATACCTTAAATATTTGAAAAAATTAAAATATTAAAATCATTTGTTGAGATTATGTGAAGGTACTCTGGATGTTGAAGGAAAATGAACTATATTCTCTGGTTTTGACAAGGCTGCCGCCTCACTGTATTTTCTCTCTGGTGGACAGACAATTTTCCTAAGCTTTAGTATTGTCCTTACCATCTTCCAAGGGTTTAGCAACAACAATTTATCAAGCCAACAAATAGGATCTTTAACCACCACTGCACTCTCCTGCTTGTGAGTCATTGCCTAGGCCTCCAGCCAGATTGACCCATGGCGATGTGGAAAGATCCTGTTCATCACACTTTGCCACTAAATTCCTCTTTGATAATAAATGAGGGTTTGATGGCAGTATCCACTTTGTCACCTTTAGAAGGCAACATTATACAAGTGATAAGTTAGAAGCCTGTCCTTACATACAGCAATTATAATAAGAAGTGCTTCAGGTCACCTCTGTAATACTTCAAGTTATATTGGTCTAATTGACCATACCTAATAGGCATTTAGGGACTAAAGCCCATTCTCTATGTTAGAGCTACAATCTTACTTAGGTCAAGTTTGAAACTTTATAATACAGCTTAATCAAATTTTCTGACGCTTAAAACCTTGAATTGTATTATATTTACATGACTGTTGATAAGCTCAAAGTAAAAGCTATTGTGGACAGAGGGGCATAATAATTTAATTTACACTACAAATTAAAGATATTTTCCTTCTGCATATATTTACTACTCAAAAGAATATGGTACCATGGTGAACTTTTGCTTCTACTGACTAAACCAAAGCCAAATTTTAAGTTTTAGAGAATAAAAAAAACCAGCCGCTCAAATTGAGCAATTTACCCAGAATGTTGATGCCATTAATACATGCTGCCCTGTCTTAGGGTGGTGGTGCGCTGCCTTCTGGCGTTCTTTACCCACCACCAAAGTATGGTTAGGCTGGCTCTGCTAGCCCTCCCAATGCCACAGGGCTTTATGTCCCACCTTGGGACTTAGCCCACCATCTTGTAAGCTCACAGGCGGTGCTCCAGAGCCTTTTGGTGCTCCCTCAGAGCAACCTGCATCTCAGCCTCCAGGTCAAATGTGGGTATCTTTTCCCATATATGAGCATGGCCATTATCAAGATGGCCACAGCAGTTTCAAACCTGCAGAAATATTGATTTTCGCCCTTTCAAGGGCTATTTTGACCTCATATATGATCTGAGGCTGATGTGGCAGCAGCATCTAAGCTGCCAACTATTTTTAAAAATATCCCTGTCCTCACTGTTCACACACAACTCCTAGATAAGGCCACTTTGGTGGTCCAGTTTGCTGGGTTACAATCATTTCTCTCCCTTAAATTCCTTTGCTTTAAACTTATGGAGGGTTTGGCCGATTATGGCGCAGACCTCATCTTACAGTTTGTGGTTCCAATGTGGTGGGTCATTTGGTAGGGCCTTGCACATTTGCAACGATCTTCTCATTCCATTATGACACCCACCTAATTTTTTCCCCCGCACTGTAATAAGATCTTCACCTGATCACCCATATTGGGCGCATGTCAAAAACAGCTGCGCCATATGCCCCTTGTGCTTTAAATTAGATCATTGGAAGTGCAAGTCCCAATGGCTTCTGCCTCTGCTGCTTCTGATGCTCCTCCTTCAGGTGTCAGGCCTGCTGCTGCTTCACCCAAATTTTTTGAGTGGGGTGAGATACTCCTTCCCCCAACCTCAGCTAATTCTGGCGCTGCTTCCAAAGCAGCAGCCAATCAAAATTTATGTTTTAAAAAAATATCAGAATTAAGGATTTTGAGCCAATGGCTGAGACAGTTTTAGCTGAGCTATCATGGTAAACTATTCACAGCTGATCAGGTTCCACCTGTGCACTGACTCTGGTGGCTGACCCATAATTAGCTGATTTAAATCCATTAGAAGTGATCAAATAGATTGATGATAGTGATTGGCCGTATAATGTCAAGACAGATTTTGCATTATAAGAATTTATTGTAAATCCACCCAATTCGCATCCTTGCTTATATTTCTCTAAAAACAGTTTTCTAAATATAAAAATATAAACAAAATGGCGGTTGAAGCAGCAGCTGCTCCTGCCAACACCCTCCTCCGCCAACATGTCCATTGGGCGATGAAACCCATTGTTGAGGGTATTCCCATCCAAATTTCCCCCATGATTTTGATTAGTATGCAAAGTATGATATTGAGAAGCTAACTTTGAAGTGAGCCGCACTTGCATCAATGTGGCAAAAACTTCTCTGTTTGACCCCAATTACCCCCAAACCTGCCAGCGCATCAAGTCTTTCACTTGTGTGCCTTCTCTTGTTACTTTTGCTGAGCATTAACTTTCTTAATACGTTGAGGCAATGGACACCGCCAGCCTCATTACAAAGAAAACCCACAATTATACCTCCTTATGCCACATTTCACTGATGCCTCAACTCCCTATGTTGTCCACCATGGTCTGCAAGCTAAAGCGGGCGCCAGGAAAAAGTTTCCCAAAGCTTCCTCACTTTCTTATATGGCTTCCTAGGCTGATAACTTAGGGGCTATATTAGAATTTTTTCATTTACAATAATCCCTTTGTTTGGCCCATTTACAAATAAAGATTTGTGGCGGCTCCCCCTTTTGGGTTTGGCACCACTAGTGCTAAAAAAAGAATATGGTACCATAGGCCCCCATGCAACTAGAATCATAGGAGCTTATAATGCACTTCCTCTGCAGTTCATCTCAATAGTGGTATTGCCTCCTGGAATTTTACCAAACAAAAAGTGACATTCCCATTGAGCCTCATTTATGAGAAGATATGAGATTAAGGCTGTTTTGAAGAGAATACTATAGAAATATTGGGCCAAAAATTACGCTCTATTACATCAGATTGAAGTTATATTTGAGCCCAGTTATCAGATTTTTATTAATATTACCTTTACAGATGACATTGTGGCTATTTTGCTATCAAAAAGGTTTGAGCTGCACCAAGAGATTGTCTGGCCAGATTTAGAAATAAAGGGCATCTTGTTAAAGATAATAGTAGTTTAATCATTTTTAGTAGGATATGAAAGGACAACGGGGATTATAATCATTTTACAAATTCTTTAAGAGTTATTGTAAGTCCTGGGGAGCACCCCCTGCGTTTTGACAGGGAGAAACATCCCTTCAAATCCTATAAAAAGGGCCAAAAAGGAAACTCCCCTCCTAACAAACCATGGCAATATAACTATGTTGTTGATGAGAGGTGGGTGACAACCTACTGTTACAGGTTGGGCCATTGCCCCTTCTTCTCAACACTAAGGAGTTGGCGGAGAAGATCAAGGTGGAATGTAAGGATGATTGTGGCCAAATTGTAGCTAAAAAGCAAGTTTTTCCCCACGTTGCCAGAAAGCCCCATAAATGTTTTAATAATGGTGAGTCTATTTTTAACAAATTTCTGAATCCTTTGAAATTGCTTTCATTCCTAAATCATACGTCTAAAAATCCCCACCCTACTCCTAGCGAAGGTGTGCCTGCCCAAATAGGTTTGGGCATGCCAATCACATTTGTTAGAAATTGGGGTTTCTCTTATCTGCCCTAGCCTTGGGCGCGCCCTGTCAGCCATCACGCAAATCATCACCAGCTTACTAGGCGAAATTGTGTCACAAATTTTATTGTTAAAAACTTAATACCAATCAGGATAATCAGGTTGGATCCAAATCAAAATATGTAGAAAATTAGTGTGTCAATCTGCCATTATTCTATTGCAAAGATATTTTATATCTGTTATGCACATTTTTCTATTACCCGCATAGTG
This sequence comes from Massospora cicadina, assembly GCA_022478985.1. Classification (NCBI taxonomy): domain Eukaryota; kingdom Fungi; phylum Entomophthoromycota; class Entomophthoromycetes; order Entomophthorales; family Entomophthoraceae; genus Massospora; species Massospora cicadina. The sequence continues at coordinate 233,274 of JAKSZP010013182.1, forward strand.
AGCTATAAGAAAGCAGTCACCAATAGGACAGCTGGCACTTCATTTTTCTGTTTTCTTCCAATTATATACAATAAAATATTCTGAACTTCCCAATTATTATCAAATTTGAAAATTTGCAATACAAGTTTACAACTATATGTTTCAATTTAGGGATTGCCTGGTATGTATTATAAAATCCCTTTTCATGTTACCTCAAATTTTTTGTGTAAGACTGTACAAGCAGTATTCTGGATGTTGCTCTGAGTGGCAAATCACTTTGAAAGTCGGAGCGTTACTAATATCAGTAAATTCTATGACATAATGGAGCGACCCTATTCTTGTCCTCTTAAAATATCCTTTATAAGTGGGGTGTTGCATTAAATTTATTATACGAGCAGAATGTCCAACTCTTGGTTAATGTAATGGTCTTAAAGTATATACTATCCTTTAGATCAAAGCTTCTCTGCTGCGGTTAAGAATTATCTCCTGACTTAAATCACTTTATTTTATACCCATGTTTCAAGTGTGAAAGCGGTCAAATCATCTTTTCCTCCCCAACATGTACAGCTTGGATGGGTCACAGGTGTATGTGTGTTGTTGTTTATGCTTCCAATGATTCCCCCTCCAACCCCAAAGTTGTGTTCTATTGATGTAACCCCATTTGTTGAATCTAAAGCAACTGGGATATAAATTAATCTGAATCTGTTGGTGCCTTTGTTCTCCGCACTACAATAGGCAGAAATTGAGGTTGCTTATATAGCTGTAGCAGCGGTTTCTACCCCTGAGGCTATTAAAATGGATATTCCAATAATTACCTCCTCTTCAACAGTTATGTCCCATGAAATTGCAGATAAGTAATATTATGCTTATTTTTAATTCTGGTATTGATTAAATTGGATCCCATAAGGTATCTGTTGAGGCTTTTTCAATACTGGTCCAACTGAGAATTTAAATGAGCTAGAAATTTGCTCAGATCTGGATCTTTACTTGATGTACGATTTTCTGTGTTGGGGCTTTGTTAGCCCATAAAAATGTTAAGCAATGAGACGTACTGTTCCCTTATCTGTACATCATTTTGGCTTTTGTGACCAGTTTAACTAAGTGCCAAATTTATTGTTTTGGTCATGTTTGGATAAGTTGATGGCGTTGGCACTAGTTGAGTATTATCCTGGAGCTCTACCTTTTGTCTTTTGAGAACACCCACTCGTTTGGCAAGTTCCCACTCATTAAGACGTTCTATATTGCTAGAGCTGTAGGCTTTATAATGGAAACTCACTCCACCACTGATCTACCCTTTGATTTTCCCTCTAGGTTCTGAAGTACAGAGACACTTTCAATATAGATAAAGCTAATTGCCTTTCACCTCGCTCTGAGTACAATGTTGCCTTCCGTCTGGAAATGTATTTAATCAACAATAACTGCCCTCTGTATCCATATACAGATCCAGAAGATAAGTCCCCGGAGGACTGGTTGAATTATATGCTCCAGAGAGAGGGGTATTTTGAATTCTCTCCCATCGCTTCCCATTGTTTTTGCTCAAAAGGCTGATGGCAACTTGCACCATGCATGGACTACAGCCATTTATATATAATAATGATATCTAATCACTATCCCCTTTCCCTCATTTAGCCATAAGCCAGGAAATCGCATAATTTAAGGTGTTCTCTAAGTGAACCTGTGAATACGTTTAATCAATCTGAGTATTGGAACACCAGGAGGGGCTTATAGCCATTTGTATTAGAATGAGCATTCCCCAGTTAAGTGTAATGCCCTTCAATTCTGAGATCGCGCCTGTATCGTTCAAGCAAATAATTGGCAATGTTCTAGGTGAGCTTCGCTTCAAGTTCAGTGGCATACATTGATGATATTTTGGTGCATTCCCCCACTTTCAAACAGTAAAAAAGGGACCTGAAGGTAGTACTGACTGCACTGTAAAATTCATATCTTTATGTAAAGCTTTAAAGTGTTAGTTTTTAAAGGAAGAGATCTATTTCTTTGATAAAATGGTTCTAAAAATGGTTACACCATTTCCTCTAGTAAACATGAGGCCATCCTTTAATGGCCCAGCCCACCACCTATAAACAGCTGTGGGTCTTTAGGCACCATCATTTTCTTTAGAAGTATTTTCCTGCTCTCTCACAGTTGACAGCGCCGCTTCGTCCCCTTATAGGGAAGAACATTTCCTTCAAATGACAGCAGATTGCCAACGCTCGTTTAAGGCAATCAAGGAAGTGTTTTTGGCACCCCTTTTTTATTTAAACAAGGTAAGCCGACCAGGGGACAGACATTACCAAACTAAAAATCATAATAAAAATAACGATTCGAATGAAACGCCCAAAGAGGATGGATTGATTGAATCATACCTAACAAAATATCCAAACAGGTGGGCAGCGAATACTGCTATCCCTCCATGGTGGATGGGGAGGGGGGATTGGGGGGCTCATCTTTGGCCGCATCCATCTCGTCCCAAAGTAGGGTGCAGGTTAAGGCAGATATTAAGGGTGTGGGGGCAACGGCGGCATGGGGTTTGATATCCTTAATGAGTGGAACTTCCAAATACTTGCCAGCCATCATTATACCAACGATGTATTTGGCCAAAGCGTCTTCAGCTTTGAGGTGGGTATCTGGGAGGTTTCTCTATGTGGCAATGTTTGTTCAGGTTAATTTGCTTTTGGATTCCGTGCTACTGTTACCACGTTCTGGATGACTTCAGTGACGTTTTTGTGTAAAGTTTTCATGTTGAACTTATTTTGTGCAGTAAGATTTTTGGGGATGACGAGAGGTTGAATTCCTCCTGCGAGTGCAGCCACAGATTGGCAGCAGCTTTGCGAAGTGGATGGCAATCTGGTGTGGCGGCTGCTTCTACTGCAAGCTGGTGGTCGCTGTAGAATGGTTTGGCGTTAGGTTGTGGGACATATTTATGAGGTGGGAATTTTGCATCCCATTCTGCGTTACAGAGCCGCTCAGCTTGCAGCATCAGTTCTTCAATGACGTTATCTGATATATCAATTTCATCCAATAATTCCCATGGATTTTGTTTGAATTGGATTGGGGAATCAGCGTATGGTTGAGGTTTGTTTGATTCATTTGTGGACGCATGGGATTGAACTTGGATCTAATCCAATGTTTGGTTGGATGAATTAAATATGGCATTGAGGCAAGATGGATGCAAATTGGTGACTGTAGGTGCAGCTGCAGCATCAGGCATTGGATGAGGGGGAGGTAGGATTGTACCCCATGTCAGAGCTGGAGCGGGGTGGGTGGCAGATTGGTGGGCGTCAGCAAACTTTTGGCGTTGGCAGAAGTTTCTGAGTATGGGCATTTGCGTTTTGAGTGGTCTAACTCAAAACAGGATAGACAAATCGTCCATCCGCCCTCAACGTGGGCCCAGAAGGGATGGTTGGGGGCAGATAGGATGGTGGCATGAGGGGGAATTGCCAAAGAAATTTTCATAAGTTTAGGGCTGATTCTGGCATATGCCTGAGGCCCAGTGAGGCGTGTGGCCCCATTTGGGACCAAAAATTGTAAGATGGAGTTGGCGCCGTAGGCTGCCAAACCTTCCAGCAGCTCCTGGTGGAGCACTTTGAGGGGGGGAGGTGGGTGGGCAAACCAGCGAACTGGACCACCAAGGTGGTGTCCGTTGGGAGCTGGGTCTGAGTTGTTGGAAGGGGAATATTATTGAATATTAGTGGCACCGTTGCTGCAGTGGCCGCATCAGCTTCACAGAGGAAGCCAAGATCAAAGTATTCCTTATAGGGGCGGAAGTCAATGAAACAGGATGGTGTCATCACTGCCTGAGCCATTTTGATAATGGCTTGGTCATCGTAGGGGAAGAATTTCTCATATTTGACCCTAAGGCCAAAATGCACGTTGCTCTGGGGGAGCACCAGGGGGCAGCGGGGCACCACTTGGGTTTGAGCGAGATGGGTATCAAGATCCATGGGAGGAACAAATCATCCCAAGGGTTTGGAATGACTGGGCAAGCCAGTCTGAGTGCGTTTTCCTGTCAGACAGAAAATGGAGGGGGGAGTTTTGCCACTGTCCCACGCTGGGACAGTCAGCGGGGGATCTGACGACATTGGAGCAAGACTTCAGACTGTGATTAAGTGTTTGCTTTTAATTTACCAAATTAATTTGCTCAGAAAGTTACGCCGATCAGAGAGTGTTTTTGGCACCTCTTGTTATAGAAATATGCTAATCTAACTTAGTCTTTTATAGTTGCATGAGACGCATATGCATCTGTGGTGGGGCTGTCTTGCTTCAGGATCATGACGGGTTGGAGCACCATGTAATATAATTCTCACAGGAGCTCTTCTTTTTGAAGCAGTTATGGGCTATTTATGATAGGAGCTTTCTGTCATGGAATGGTCGCTCACGCACTAATGGTACCTTCTCCAAGTTGCACATAATGAGGTAGTTGCCCAGATAGACCACCAGGCCCTTGTGTACTTCAGGGAGCTGCAAAAGTTAGTGTATCATCATTCATAAACGTAATGTAAACTGTGTAGCATCAACTTCAAGTATGAATTTGTAAAGAGTGAACTGATTATTTTCACTGATCTCTTAAGTTGACATCCTTCCCTAAAACCTACGGAGGATGAGGCGCAGGAGCTGACCATGGTGAACCCTACTGATATTTTTCAGCCAATGCTCCTCTTGAAATTTCTGGGGCTGATTGGACTACAGATGTGCCTTTGGCCTCTCAGGGTTTGGCTGGTCAGACATCATGCTTGGAGGGGATGTAGTTGTTTTAACAGTTGGTACAGCCAGCCCACAATTGTATTCATTATTCGCTGAAGAGGGTATCATCTTGTTCAGAAGTAGGGTGTGGGTTTCTCCTCAAATTTTGGGATGAAGTAATCTCTGCACAACATGATCCCCACACCGGTGGGGCACTTAGAAAACATAAAGTACCTTAATTTTGTAAAGTGGACGTTCACCTGGCTGGGTGTCTCCAAGAATGTCACGTCTTAGATCACTAATTGTTGACGTGTGCATGGAAAAGTATAATAGATCTTGTAAAAAAGGCCTTCTCCATCCCCTACATCAGGAACAGTGCCCGTAGATCTCAGTATCAGTCAACTTCATTGTTGAACTTCTCAGCCAATGGGTATAACGCAACTATGGTGGTAGTGGACCGTTTTATAGATTTTCCTGTTTATCCCCTGTAGGAATCCAGCTTAGGTGTCCTCGCTGGTGCTTACGCCGCTGAATCCAACAAAAGTTTTGATAAAATTTAAAAAATAAACACTAATAAAAACTTGGGTTTTTTATCATTTTTATTAGCAGCATGGGGTAATAAAGGAAAAATGATCCCCTCGATTTCTGACCAATCCATATTTAAGTTGTATTGAAGGTTGGAGGGAATTCAAGATTAAGTTCAGAACGGCTTGTTACCATCCAAATTAAGAATTATGAAAAAAAGCCTATCAAAGCTTGGAGTACTTGCTTCACCTTGGATGAACAATGGATGGGGAATTAATGGCTGGCATTATGTACCCATGCGGTAATGCTTTAATGAGCTTCATCCAATCCCCATCAGAGAAAAATATTTTACCTTGGGGGACCCCCGCACACCTATAAATGGGATGGTCTCTGCATAGATGCATGAAGGGACCTGGTTTTGGCTGGGGGAGTACCATTCAATGGATGCCTCAGGGTCCGCGGCATGGTCAGAGTAAATGACTGCTCAATTTTATGGTTGCTGCCCGAGTATTATACAAAATCATGTTACCCCAATTTGTGGGGTTCCACTGAGAATTGACCAGGGTCTTTTGGTTAATTAAGTCATTACTTTTGGAGTCTTTCTTAGGGTCATTACAAAATTGTAAATGGCTGACATTTCCCCTTTTCAACTGATTTTTGCCCATGACATTCTTCCTTTGCAGCTGAGAGGGCAAATGTCTGACATACCCTGTCTTTCAGCAATCATCTCCAAGTAATCGCAATTCTCTTTGTTCAACGTGTTTTTTTTATGTTTGGCCTACCTCAGGAGGTGGCAAGTGATTGTGAGCCCTAGTTTAAAGCTTGTTTTTAGACTGCACTTCTGGCCATCCTAAAGATCAAGCTATTACGCTCCACCAATAAACATCCTCAGTATGACGTCCAGATGGATTTAGGCGACCAGATCCTCATGTGAATTCTTCACTGTTGTGCCTTTGCCGCTCAGGTCAACTGTGGTGCTGATTTTCCACTGGTACAGTTTGCTTACAATACCGCCATCAATCATCAACTTGCTTTCCCCCAATGAAGCCATCTTGAGGGTATGATTCTAAAATCCTTATTGGGCCCTACCTTCACCCAGAAGTACCTTCCACCAAGTAGCATTTGCAGCGGATATGGAGTACACAATGCCTTATTTAAAATACCTGATAAGGCAAGTAGTGATTACAAGAGGTTTACTGACCACAAACGCCTTCTTTCTCATGAAATCAGGTGGGTTTCTTTTTTTAACAATAGTACTGCTCAACCCAAAAGGGGGAGCCACCACGCATACAGATGGCTCCTTATTGATGCTTAATTTGCTCCATCTGCATATGAAGGTACCCCTTTTTAAGTTTGATAACAACTGCTCTGGACCCCATTTGGTGGAGGAAGATTGAAGAATAAAACTTCCCATGTTGACCCCCCCACCATTGGAAATCAACATCCTGTCTTCAACGCCTCTCAGTTGTCCCCTTACAAGGGGAAGACATGCTGTTCCTGATCCGTTCATATAAGAGGACATATAATAGTCTAAAGTGGATGCCATTATGGCCTCTTGGAAATCTCGCCATTCAGTGTAGCATTTGGTTGCCTGGAAGGGATTTCCTTCCTACAAAAAACAGCTGGGTAAGAGCCAGAAATTGTGTCCATTGCCGTGATTTGTTGAAGCCCTCAACGTTGCACAACCTGATGCTCATCGTCCTCCCAAGAAGTTTGACTACCTTCTGCCTATCAAATTTACAAGTCACATAAAAACATTATTCTCACTCAGATTCCTGGTGGTGGTGATCCCCTTGTTCAAAAAAGAAGGATGTTGTAAGTCCTGGGGAGCATCCCTTGCAACTAAGATGGGATAAATTATCCCTTCAGAACAAAAAAGGGCCATAAAGGCTTCTCACCCCATCACCAACCCGGTCAAACTAGCTCATGCTGCTAAATTTGAGGTGGTGACAGCCTACCCCCTGAAGGTTGGCCTTTGCCCCTCTTCTTACCACCAAGGAGTTGGTGGAGAAGATTAAGGGGTGCGTAAGGAGGTGGTGGTGGCCAGAAGCCATCACTAACAAGCAAGTTGTAGTTCCCTGACTTGTTAGAAGGCTTCTATCCTATTTTGGGTTTAAATACTAGCATTAAGTTTATTTTTACCAAAATAAGATTTTTTTGAATCGTTCTTAGATTCAAAGTCACCAGTCCAGCTTTACCCCACACCCAGTGAATGTGAGCCCACCCCATCATGTTTAGGCATGCCAAACTCATTTAATTTAAAATAAGAGTTCATTTACCTGCTCTGGCCTTGGGCGCACACTGTCAGCTGTTGCGCAAATCATCACCAGTTTGCTAGGCAGAATTTTTTTACAAAAAATCTTAGTAAAAAATGATACTGATCTGGACAGTCAGGTCAGATCTGAATCAACATTGATTTCAAATTAGTTTGTCAATCTGCCGTTAATCAATCATGAAAATGTTCTTAGGCGTTAATACATCTCTTCCTTATTCCTCACATAGTAAGCTCATTTGGTAGAAGTCACAAAATGTGCTATTATCGCTCTATTCTTCTTTATTCTCTTCCTTTAGCCTAAGATAAAATCCTCTGACTTTCCATTTTATTATCAAATTAAATAATTTGAAATATTATTTTTTAGCTATAAGTTCCAATTTTCTGGATTATCTGACAGGTGTTAGTATTCTCCTTAATCATTTTATAAGAAACTTTATGGATGGCTGTACCAACGATATTATGGCTCTTTCAGGGTGGTAGCTCACCCTGAAAGTTAGTGCAGTTTTAGTTATATCAGCAAGATCCATGACAAATATAGTGATATATAAATGCTGCTTTGCCAAGATAGCTTGTAACTTTTTGCTGTTCCTGGGTTTATTCTTTCATACTATGGCAAATCCAGGTATGATGTAAATTGCTAATTATATACTTTAATGTTAGTAGCATCAAACTGTTGCTTTTTTTAGTAATTTACCAGTCAACAAAGGACTAAATTCACATAAATTTCATATTTGGATGAGCTCAGGATTGCAGGCGAGGAGTGCCGATTAGTTTTCTGGCTGACCCTCTCAAAAAACTACCTATTTTAGCAAAAGCTAAAAAAACTAATTACTGTCTTTATTTAATGAAATAATGTTGGTTGCTAAAGATGACTGTGTTGGGCTGTGTGAAAGATGCGTTTGACCATATTGATACCAGGAATTATCCACAATCTACATGAATCCTGTTAGATGTTCAATTGTGGCCAATGAAGTAAATGATATATAAACCAGCTGGTACATTTGTGGATTCTAAAGCCCTCCAAGAGTCCTTGAAACTCACCACTGTTGATTATTAAGAAGATGGATGGGTCAAGTCATGTGATTAACAACTATAGAAGCTAAACAATGTTAAAAAAGGCCTCTATCCATTATTATGCATTGAGAATCTCTGGGCAGCTTAGGCAGCGCGCAATACTTTTTGGCCATGGATATAATCTTGGTTATTGGCAGATTAAGCTGCCTATAATTGAACTTAAGAAATGTTCCACAATTATGGCATAAGGGTATATATTTCTATTTAATGCTAAAAGAGCTGTTTAATACCTTTGATCCCTTTCAATGTGCCATAAAAATTATCTTGGCAATCAAAAATCTCCTTGAATGTTAGACTATTTGGATGACATAACCATTTTTTAATAACGTTTAATGAGAAACTGCAACCTTTGGAGGAAGACTTTTGCCGGCCAAAGGCTGATATTTAGGATCAGCTGATAAATGTAACTTCCTCTAAAAACAACTAGAATGCCTGGATTTTTTTGCATTGATAAACATGGCTTATGGTCCCAACTAGAAATTAATCAGTTGAAAAGTTGACGCTTCTTAAGTAGAAAGCGCAACATCCAAGTGTATTGTAAGTCAGCATGCTGACAACAGCCTGCTTAAATTAGAGTCTGACTATCTGCTTAAGGAATCTACTAAACGCAGATTAAGAACCAGACAGCCTTCGCTAACATCACCACAGTTCTCACTAAGCAAAAACTACTCAGATGATACCCAAGGTGCATTGATTACTTGGTTAATTTTATTGCACTCTTGGGAAACTCTTTGGCACTCTTTGACGTTGTTGACATATGTTGGCCTTTGTGACTCAACAGAAACTTTTCCAACCTCTTCCTTCGCTTTATTAGCACCAAGGTATCCTCAAGAAAGTGTCGTCTTTAAAGCAAGTTGATCCCAAACTGGTAACTGGTTATTACTTCATATTGGTCAAACCCAGGCTGAATACTGGTGATTACTAGCATGATACAGCACAAGTTAAAGAAAAAAAGATTAACTTAAAATTGATTAGAAAAGTTTTTTTACTAGAATAAAAAGTGAAGTATTATATACTTTAAAAGGAAATTCAAGACATAAATGAAATTGATATTGTAAAATGGGGAAAATTTAGGGTTTTAATAGATGATTTTTCAGGATCCTTTAGTCAGATAGCGTCTGACTGCTTCTTTGGATTGTTCACTCATTTGCTTTAATTCCTGTATGTGTGATCGTCTTCTCACAGAGGTACCCTTGAACCTGGATGTTCAGGGGCCATTTTGCTGGGTCCCGCTTCTGGGTTCCCTCTCAATATTGCTTCTTGTTAAATGAGGTGATTGTCATATCTGGTAATATGCACCTCAACATTGAGTTTGGGTGATGCATACCTATGATGCGCCTTAAATTGTGGCTTCATGTTGAATGGGAAGTTGGACAACTGCCCAATTTAGTAATATGCATGTTTAATTTCTGATACTATCACCAGTGTAATTAGGTTCACTCATTAGGCGTCATAGCAGAATTCAAATTATTTTGCCCCCAAAAGTTATTGAAGGGGGTCAAATTTCATATATATTTTGAGTACATCGTCATCCTCTTTTAAAAACCTTCTAAATTGGCAGGATGAAAATTATTTAGCATGATGTCACTGGTGAAAGGAAATATTTTTCATATTGGTGCCTATAAAAAAGCCTCTTCCACCTTTATCACAATAGCCTGGTCACCAATACTGCCACTGGTTTGGTTGTTGCTTAAACTAATTTCACTGGCAGAAGTCATACCAGGAGCACCACTTGCGGGGTCCTCAGCAACACTCCTCCTTCCAAGACGAGACATGAGGAATGCTAAAAAATGCCAGGCATATAATATATTAAAATCAATGTTATTTTCATTATCACAGATTGAGTATTCCGCTCCTTTCTTGTTTAAATTGGTTGCAGGCCCAGTCCAATTGGCCTGAAGTTTCTCCAATTGTGTTCCTCTCAAGTGGAAGATAAAACTTTGTCTTCATTAATGGATTCAGGTAACTTGGTTCTTCTCTGACTCTCTCTTTGGCCGGAAGGGATGCTAGCTTCAGTGTTGCTTGAAAGTTTTAACTGAAATCTGATCATAATTCAGCCAACTCCTGTTTTTAGCTTCTGAGCGGTAAATTCTTTAGATCCACTGATATGATGGGTGCCAGGAGAGTAAGCAGCGCAGCGTCTCACCCATACAGGGCCTTGAAGGGGGACATTCCAATCACATGATGATGGCTTAATTAGTAAGCCAGCAGCGTTGATGGAACAACTGATCCTAGTTCAACTTGTAGTTTAAAGATATCTTCTTTAAAGTCCCTCCTAGAGTTCCGTTGACTCTTTAAACAATTCCATTAGATGATGTTGTGTAGGGTGTAGCAAACTGCTATTTTACCCTTTAAAGATCCATTATTTTCTTTACCAAATCAGAGATGTATTTTTTTACCATTTTCTGACAATGGAATTTGAGGGCATCCGTGTCTTTTAATCAACTGGTTGTACAAGAAACTGGGAAGTGGAGTTTGCTGCATATGCTTTGACTGTGGATGCTTCTACACACTTAGTGAAGTGGTCAACCGCCATTAAGATGGACTTGGCGCCGCTGGACACAGTGGCAATGGTCCCACCACGTCAATAGAGATATTTCTGAATGGTGCAGTGGGTAGAATTGGCGTGAACTCAAATCTTATCCACCAGGAAAAAACTAGCGCAGGGTACACACAGCTCCACAGCTTGATGTACTTCGTTAGATATATGTCCCCATAAAAAGCCTCTCCTTAAAGTAAGCCAGCGTCTTCTGAATTCTTCCATGGCCCACATGTTTGTGAGCCTCTATCACTATCTCCATTTTATCATTGGAAAAGATGCAGGGATATCATTTGTCTTAAATTTTTTTCATATTTTCATTGACATGCTGGGCAATTTAGAACATCTGCATAGAGCGCTCTTGATCTTTTCTGTCTTGTCCTGCCAAGCTTCTTCTGGAAGCCCAATTAGGTTGCACATGCAATCACTATCTGGTGCCTGCAGGTGGAATACAGGGAGTCTTAAAACCATCCGCATTAAGATGTTTATCTCCTTGAAGTATGATTTCAAATTTGCACCCTTGCAGGAGGACAGATTAATGGGCAAGGCGTCCATCTGGATCCTTCATGTTTTTAGCCAGTGGAGTGACGCGTGATCTGAGAATAGTTTGAAACGTACTCCATGGAGGTAAGGCCTAAAGTTAATTAATGCGCTATTTACTGCAAGGCATTTACATTTCTTAATTTTAAATTCTTTTCTGTCTTGTTAATACTTTAAAAATAATACTCTATCAAATGGTTACTCCATTCCCATCTAGTTAGGCCAATATTGGACCATGTCCTACGTCACTGGCGTCAGTGTACAAGTAGAAGGTCTTGTTGAAGGATGGGCATGCAAAATTAGTCTTCTACCAATTGAGCCTTTAACTCCGCAAATGTCTGCTCCTGCTCCAGGCTCCACGCAAACTTTGTTTCCTTAGTCAGGAGGCAGGTAAAGGGCGCTGCCAACTCTGAAAAATGGGGAATGATCTGCCTGTAGTACCCAACATTCCTAGGAACACTTGGATGTCAATCATACCTTTGGGTTGTTCCATTGCCAAAATTGCGTTCACTTTTCCATCCTGAAGTTTAATTACGGCTGAGCCGATTTGTGCCCCAAAACTAAAGTTGTCTTTTCAAGAAAGTGTATTTGCTTTTCTATAGCTTTAAGTTGGAAGCGCAACCTCTTGAAGAGCTCATAGTGGTGATGCAGTTGCTCCTGAAACGTGCAGCAGAACACTGTTATGTCATCAAGGTATATCAACACACTCAATATATTAAGATCGCTGAAAATGAGATCATTCGCTCATTGGAAGGTTGCATGGCATTTCAGAGCCCCTACGGCATCTTTGAGGTTCAACTAACCCTTGGTTACTGATTAAGGTGCATTTCTCCTGGTACTTGGGTGAGAGCTTTATTTTCCAGTAGTCACTGGCTAGGTACATGTGCAAAAAGTATTTTAAACCTCCCAGGAGCTTCAAAACATTATTAATGCATATCAAAGGGTATGAGTACTTCTTGGTAATCTCGTTTAGGTTGTGGTAGTCCATGATAACCCTATGGGCCCCATCCTTCTTGTGTACCCGCAGCAAGGGAGATCCACATGGACGCTTAAATGGACGGATTAGCCCTGCTTCAACTAATTGATTGATTTCTTGTGCAATGACTGCATTCTCTGTAAATGAGCGCTAGTAAGGTTTGGAGTTAAAGGGAATAGCTAACCGGTATCCATCTTATTAACTCCCCTTTGCACAGGCCATAGTTATTGGAGCCAGTGCTAAAGATGTCATTAATACGTCCAGAAGTTCGTTCAACTCCCTTTTTTCGCTTTGGGGCTACATCTTCAAACTTGAGCTTGTCAAAAACTCCAACAGCATGTGTGTACTCAGAATCTTGGCTACTGGTTAGGCGATCCAGCGCTACAACTTTTCCTTTTCAACTTTGATCATCTGTGTGGTAATGTTCCCCAGAACAAGGTTTAGCTCTAGAGTAAGAGGAGTTATAGAAGCCTGATAGTACTCTGGGCTCTTGTTCTTGAATTCCATCTCAGTTGTATACTTCTAATACCATGCCAAGAGGAATCTTAATTCTGATTGACAAGATCATTCTTATTTGGTCCCTTGGGCAAACATTTCATGCTTTCACTTGCACTCAAGGGGAGTCCTTCTTCAGTGCTCACGGTAAGCGGTAATTGTTTTACACCCTTCTCAGTTAAGGTGAAGTAAATTGGTTTCCGCTTGACATCATTTTTGAGCAATTTTTTGATAAAAGAACTGTTAATCTTCCACCGCTAACTCTACTGCATCAGTTTTCTATTTATGTCCTCGGATTCACAACATGATGACCCATTGTGGGGCAGCAGTGCTCCACCTGCTAGCGTTTACCTTCCAGCATTCAAACTTATGCAGATGGGCTCATCCAGTCTGCCAAATACTTCACGCCAATTTGTCCCTCCAAGGGACTTAACACTACACCTTGCATGAGTCCACCCAAAAAGCCCCCACCCCCTAGCCCTGACAATGATCCTTATACGTTTTTGCCTCCAAGTCAAATATGGATGTTTCTTCCTATATGCTGACAAAGAGATTATTGAGCTGGCAACAGCCACCTTTGCATCAGCAGGTTCCATCAACTTCCGCCCTTATAAGGACTATTTTGATATTGGATTCCCCATGAAAGAGGATGCGGCCGCTACAGCAGCAACGCCATTAATTTACAAAAACACACACATTACCACCACTCAAACTCGTCTCCCAACGATACCAAATTAATGACTAATTTTACAAACCTTCCCTCACACCTTCCCCCTCAAGCACTAATGAGGAGTTTATGTCTGGGCTGTCCACCTATGGCACAGACCCCGTCCTCCATTTTATTGTCCCAAGTGGTGCTGAGAGACTAGTAGCACCTTGGAAAATGGCCATCATTACCCCCCACCAGCTAAACATGGCCCAGCACATCCCACTGCGTGCCTATATCCCATCCATACCTGACCATTTTTTGGACCTGCACCAACAACGGGCGCACTCTTTGTCCACTCTGCTATGAATTGGACCATATGAAAAAAGCATGTCAATATAATTCACACCCTGCAAACACGGTCAACTCCACCCATGGCACCACACCAACAGCATTCGAGTGGGGATTTTAGCTGCCCCACCCCACAAACCATGAGCTCAAATTATAAGCAAATTCTAGCGCCTCAAACCCAAGCTGGCCAATGCACACCCATGCTAACCAATCTTGTGAAGGCTTGGACCAATGTTCAATCCATAAATCCTCCACCTCAAAACTTACCCAACCACAGTCACCTATCACCAAATCAATCCAAGTTGCTAAAGATCCCTGGGACTTATTGGATGAAGTGACAGAATTTGTTAAATTGTCTCACCTCCAGCTAAACTAATCGATCTAGAACCTTTATAAATTCAAACTTCAATGTCCCATTCACGCCAAACAATATATCCCCAAACCCAATGCTATCCCACACCAAAGCAACAACCAGCTTGCCAAGGCTGCAGTGGCCTTGCCCAAAAATCGCCATCTTTGCAAATCTGTGGCAAGATCCATGCTGAATTTAAAAAAGGGCTACACGTCCCCTTGTTCCCCTCCAATTTTACTCCTACTGCAAAAAAGGAAAGCCAACGCCTCCATGAAACTGCCATCATCGCTGTCAAATGTGTCATTACTCTGGCAGACTTTTCCCCATCCACACATGTCACCAGAGCAAACTTTTCAAAATTAGCCCAACCTCCTGACGCCTGCATAAAATCTAAACACCATGTTGCCAAACTAATAGAATCTCTTATGCATGCTAAAATTGGCAATCTCAACTGCTATCTACCTCATCTTGACCCTCATCTTGCCGATGCCCCAATCCCCTTACTATAAACACTGATCCGCTTTTTGATGATAATCCCAAGGATTAAGATCTTGATCTTCCTGATCCCCCCCTCCCCCTCCGCCATGATGGGATAAGCATATCGCCACTGTGCCATCTGGTAGGGTTAAACGTTACTTTTGTGTTTCCCAATGCTCATTTAGGGCAGTTGGTTCATGTTTTTAATTGTTTAGTTTTTGGAGTTTCTGTTTCAGTTTTTTCCATCCTGTGGTTGGCTTACCTTAGTTAAATATGCAAAAATAAACTTCTTTATAAAGTTTCATTAGTGATACCTGGGGATTCAAAAAGCGAGCTCTATTAATAGTTTAATACTTAGTATAAATATGTATTGAAGCTTGAAGTGAGTCAGACAAGGAATTCAGTATAAGCTTAATGTATTCAAATTTTGTAATATAAGCTTTTGATTAATTAGAGTTCTAAGACTCAACTCTCTTGGATGGAACAGCTGATGGAGGGTCAGTAGCAGGTAGGATATATCTGTGAGGCAGTGATTTAATATATTGACCCAATCATTGGGTGGGGATATATTACCTTCTTTTGAACCTCCTCCATGGCTATAAAAGTGGGTGGTTGCGAAGTAGGTGTTTGAACTAAAGTAGAGAGGGGATGGAGTGGACCCCAGAACAACTACTCTACTTTTTCCTCAAGTTTGGCATAACACTACTACTAGTCATAGGGCGATTTTACAAAGATTTATAAATAATATTACCCCAATTTTCAGGGGTCCACTGAGAATCAACCAGGGTTTTTTGACCAATGTTATCCATATCAAAGCCTGAATAACTCTTATTGCAATATTAGACTTATAATTGGCTGACACCACCCCCTTCAAGAGTTTTAGGGGGATAATAAGGCCGCAAAAACCTGTCTATGAACTCAGTTAATAATAACTCCAGAACAAAAGGGATTTGATGGAGTATTAATCCCATCGCTTATATTTAACTACAAAAGGTCCCTCCCAGATAGACCCAAGTTTCTCACTCCTAAGAGTGACCCAATTGTGGTAATACAGTACCAAGTCTGATACTTGAAAGGAAGGAAGTGTGGCTCAGCTCTCATTAGCAGCTTGATCTTCATTAGTGACAGTCTTTACCAAGTTAATCATAGCCTCAGACTATACGTGGATGATGTACTTGACCAATTTATTATGGCTTGTTCAGGGTCAGTCTTGTCAGTGAAGATCTCTTGGGCTTTTAAGCTGGTACCCCAAATTCACTCCCATATAACACATGGAAAGGGGGCATTTTAAGGATACAAAAGGTAACTAAGGTGATAGATCATGAGCGCACTGGGTAAGTAGAGGTCCCAGTGGAGTGAGTCTGAACTGGCCTTATTTTATAGTATAGATACCAGGGTCACTTTAGATCTTTCTACAGCACCATTGGTGGATGGATTATAGGGGGCCAAGAAAAATTGTTGTGTCCCCATGGAGGTGGCAAGAAGCTTTACCACTTGGGAAGTGAAGTTTTTTCCATTTTGTAAAACAGACCTGGGTAATCATGCCGCGCAAATATTATTGATGTAAAAAGGTAGCCGAGGCTTTGGAAGTCTGAGCGTGGAGAGCCACAGCTTCAATACATTTGTTGAAATGATTGATCCCAGACAAGATATAACGATTGCCCCAGTAGTCTGAGTGAGAAAACCTACCACATCCAAACTTATGGAGTGGAAGGGTTGTTGGGCGTTTTAAGTTGGTAACGATAATGGATCTTGAAGCAGGATTGTTTTTTACAGGTCAGACAGGCATCCAGGACTTCAACAATAGTCTCCATGATTCCCTCCCTGTAATATCGCTCTCTAATCCACTCTTAGGTTTTTTAGACTCTGTCAAGGCCCATAATAGTGTGAGATTCTAGGATCACAGATACTCGCTCAGAAGGCCGTAGATAAGGCAACCAACTCACTCAGAATTTTATTAGATAACATCCACTCTCCACCTTGGTGTTGTGGGAGTGCCAAGATAGCATCTTTTGTACTTGTTCATCTTCATCAGCCCATGCGTCAGGAGTCATTAGGAGGTCATGTAATCTATCAGCTTCACTATTGTCTAAGTGAAGGATGGGCAGCCACATTAACCCATCTACGTTCATGTGGCGAGTTCCCGCCTAGTGCCCAATTGTCATATCATTATACTGGAGCTTCAATTCCCAGAGAGCCAACCGTCCCATGGGATCTTTTATATTCTGCAACCACTTCAAGGAGGCGTGGTTGGTAACAAATTTGAAAGAAGTCCCAACTAAGAAAAGTTGATAGTACTTTACCGCAAGCAAGACAGCAAGACACTTCTTCTCAGTGACGCCGTAGTTGCATTCAGCATTGGAGAACAACTTGCCAAAGTAGGACTCAGGATGATCGACCCCATGCTCATCCAATTGAGCCAATATGGCTCCAACACCATAGTCAGAGGCATCTGTGAACAACAGAAAAGGATTGTCGTAGTCAGGGTGGCGTAGGAGTGGCCTTTGTTGCAGCAACATCTGCAGGATCTTAAATGCGGCTTTTTGTTCAGCACCCTAATGGAACGGAGTGTTCTTAGCCAAGAGACTTACAAAGGGCTCACTAAGCTGGGCTAACTTGAAGTGAATTGATAATAATAACACATCATACCCAAGAATATCTGCATGTCGTGAAGGGTTTTGGGCACAGCATTTTAGGTATCACTTCAACCTTGTCTTGTAGGGGTTGAATCCCAACTTGAGAGATAGCATGTCCGAGGAATCTAACTTCTTCTGGAAGAAAGTATATTTGGATAGCTTAAGCTTGATTTTAGATGCCCAAAACCGTTGAAGCTCTTCTTTTAGGTGCATGAGGTTCTCTGAAGGTCTTAGAGAAGACTGTAATGTCATCTATATTAAAATCATACAGCTCAGCTTGAGATCTTGGAGAATATGATCCCTCGCCCTCTGAAAAATTGGCAGACGTATCACATAACCACCTGGGGTAGCCTAGTGGGTTGAAATATGCCCTCACTACAGATAATAATGCACTTCTTCTGATTCTATGGAGAAAAGTCCGCCTACCAATACTACATGCCAAATCCATGGCAGAAAAGAACTTGGACCCAGAGAGTTGGGCCAGAGCGTTGTCAATACAAGGGATAGGATAGCTGTCCTTCTTGGTGAGGTTACTAATCTTATGGTAGTTCATAACTACCCAATGACCTCCATTTTTTCTTTATAAGTAGAATAGGGGACAAACAGGAGCTTTGGGATGGCACCAACTTCCCAGCATCCAGTAGCTGTTTGAGCTTTGTCAGCATCTGTAGCTCCTTGACTTTTGATTTGAAATAAGACTTGGATCATATGGGACAATCATCCCCATCGTCAATAATGCAAGCCCAACCCTTCATTTGCCCATAGTCAGTTTCGGAGGTAGATAAGATGTTGCTATAGCTCTTGAGTAGAGTGTGGACCTTGTCAAGCTCTGCTAGAGTTAATTACTCAAAGATATGAGCGGTAGTCAAAGTACATATTGACTGGTTGGTGGGTAAACCCATATCTGCTATTGACCCAATACAATGGACTTGCTTGATGTCCTCAACGGGTATCAGAAACGCCTCTTCTAATCATCTGTTGTTTTGTATGACTAGATCATTCAGGGGTAAGATTCCCCATCAGGAGATTCATGAGTCGCTGATAAGCTGGGTTTAGCCACCTGTCAAAACAATGGGATCTAAGGGACTAACACCTTCAACGCTGGTTAAATGCAATAAGAAGTTGTGGGGATTTGTAGAATAATCTTCGTGTCAACTACTTTTTTTCACCCGTCTTGATTAATACTTCTTTGGATGCATTAAAAAAAGAATACCTTCTAGGGCGTTCAATGATTCTGCCGCTTCTTTGTATTTCGCCCCGCCAATGTGTAGTGTGATGGCAAGGCCAAAGAGGACACTCAATGGTGCAAGAGTATTCTTTTTGGTTAAGCTCTTCATTGGTCAGCATCAGAGAAATTACATAGTTAAGCTGGTAGAGATAGCCCTGCTTCAAGTTAATAACCCCTTCAATCTTCGAGCATAAATTGGATATAAATGAGTATATCTTAGGTATTGTTGGCCAAGGCTACCGCTGGGGCCTACAAGTTGAGCTTCCCAAAACCTAATGGTCAAAAAATAGGCACCACCGGCCCAAGTGTTGTTTGGTCCTACAGTCCCAAACTCTTGGGTGTAGTTGAGTTCAGGGTTAGCTTAATTTTTTAATGAATTTTGTTGACACAACGTTTACTGGGGACCCAGTGTCAAGGATAGCCCTAACGTGCACTCCATTAATGACGACCTCCACTTTGGTTAAAGTTGCACCCTAAGTTGGGGGAAAAATTGAGGACCTCCTTTAGACGGAGAGTAGAGGCAAGTCATTTAGAAGTTTTGGGGTATTTTTCTTGGATAGTTTGCAAGGTATGAAAACTCTGAGTAGATCAGATCGGTGTGGTAATGAGCTAGTCAGCGTCACTGGAAGTAATATTAAATTTCTAACCACTCAACACGTGACGGAAATAAGTTTGACTGGGGATCCTAGTCATATCCACTCTCTCCAGGTTCAACCTGATAGGTGGCTCCACTTCACCGGGTGCTTTTAAAACAAAATGGCCAACATTTCCACAACGCCCTTCAGATTCGTCATCAGAGGGGTTAGTAATGCAAATCATGGAGTCCATAGGTTGTAAGGTAAGTTCAGTGCTTCCTTTGTTGCAGGAGAGACCCTGGGAGCGCTCATCTACCCTATTAGCTTTTGGGGGAGGCGATGGACTTATCACGGCTTGATTTTTAAACTTCAAAGTAGGGGGTTTGTGCTGCCCCATGGCTACTGTTTTTGGACAAGAGATGGCTTGAGGAGCGTTTGAGGGAGATAGAGGTAGCGTTGTGGAAGAATTTTATTATAGAACCATTTGGGAAGGCCGCCCTAGAGAAAGAGAGGAGCAAGGCAAAGGAACGACTGTCTTCAAAGTCTGGTTTTTTTGAGCGAAAGATGGAAGTGAGCACTTCCCCATCATGAACATTATCCTCTGGCTGTTTTTATGATATGAGGAAGTTTTTTGGGATGGCAATTCCGCAGAGGTAGGTTTCCAGGTAAGAGACAGCAGTATAAGAGGTCAGAGTGGTCAGAATATATGCTTGCCTCAGAGCTCCTTTACATAGGGTCAAGTTCATAGATGTCAGCCACCACAAACAGAGCCTTTTTAACATCCCGTACATTTTTGAAGGTGCTCTTGACTGAAGCGATATGCAGCGTTAAAGAAGAATGATGCGTTAAACCAGCCAAAATAGCAGCAATGGAGTCATCTAGAGGTAGTTTGTTTGCCAGCAATCAAGGTTGAGCTTCGCTTTAAAATTGCTTAACAAAAGAAGGGATCAATTCTTCCTCTTGCGGACTAAGACACACAAAGGCCTGTTATCGCCTTTATAAATACTATGTGGAGCCAAATTTGTCAATGATGGCTTGCTTAAATCTCCTCCAAGGTGCTGAGGGTGGCCATGGTTGGAATCATTATTTCCTGAGCCACATGATTCAAGCAGAGGAGGATGTACTGGATTTTCTGCTGGTCAGTTGCTCCATCCATAACGGATTCATACACAAACAAGAAAGAGGTAATATTTTTCTTAACAGGGGTAAACATATCTCGGAGAGGGGGTTTATGATGGCAGGCAAGGCCCATAAGGGCCTTGAGAAGAGTGCTGCTCAAGCCTTTTAAGGCGAGACAAAGCACTGGCTAGCTGTAGTTCTAAAGCAGCTAACTAAAATTCAGGTCTAGGTGACAATTATTTGAATACTAAATTTGTGGTGTACAGGGTCCCCTGTAATGAGCACCAATTTTTCAGAATGCAGGATTTTGATGCTTGCTGGTGCTGGTTGCACCTGAATTTTGACAAAGTTTTGAAGGATTAGTAATACTCTCAACTGCGTGAATAAGTGATTTTAGGGGGATTTCAATACTTATAATGAAATAACGGAATTGTAATAATACTAAATAAACTTCTTATAATTTTTTTAATGATATCTGGGTGGTCAAGAAGCGAACATATTATAATTTAATGCTTAGTATTTAAATGTATCAAAGCTCAAAATGAGTCAGATATGAAATTTGGTATAAGTTGGGTGCATCAAAAATGTTAATATGGGCATTTGACCTATCATAGCTCTTGAGAATCGCCTCACTAGGACAGAACAGCCAATGGAGGGTCAGTAGCAGGTAGGATATATATGTGAGTCAATGATTTAATATATTTGACCCAATCATTGGGTGGGGAAATATTTGCTTCTTGTGAAACCCCCTTAAAATCTATAAAAGTGGGTGGTTGCGGAGTAGTTTTTTGAACTAAATTAGAGAGGGGATGGAGAGGACCCTCGGGACAACTCCCCCAATTTTGCCCCAAGTTTGGCATAACCATGCTACTAGCCATAGGGTGATTTGGCTGATAATTGGGGCAATAGTATTACCCCAATTTGTGGCGTTTTACCGAGAATTGACCAGGGTTTTTTTTGGCTGATGCTATCCATATCAATACCCAAATCACTCTTATTGCATTATTGGACTTGTAATTGCCTGACACCCACCCTCATTAACAGGAACTTTTTTCTATTCTAGACATTCTGTTCACTATTAAATACAGTGAGTAGGATGCTCTTGACTTCGATCCAAGATAATACAGGTCTCAAGCTTATGCTGAGAATCTCCTGAGTCTCACAGCTCATAAATCCCTGTACGTGGTGAGCCTTCTGGTGATCGCTAGTGCCATCCATGCTATTTTTGTACATTTGGAGGAAATTAGCAATTGCCCCCTCTCCTGGTATGTACATGGTCCTAAAATATGGTTTAAATTTTGGATCCTCTTCATTAAGATCAGAGTGCATCATAGGTAGTTCAAAACAATTTCTTACTGGCTGTTGTGCACATATTTATGCAATCCACTCAGTTGCCTCCATTCAAATGATAGTTTGAGTAGATGTAGGCTCCAGTGCGGTGAGCATATATGCCTTCAGATCTTCAATACTCTTGTCCATTGCAACTAGCATGTCATAATTCTCCAAGCTTTCTCTATACTCATTCAGGGCGGTAATACATCTCCATTCTCTTTCTCAAGGAATACAATTCTCTCCTTTAGGTTCTTGAGAGTAAGTACCATTTTGATAATTGGTGAGGGTCTTCTCACTATGGGTAGTGAGACAATTTTAGTGTTTTTAGCAGCCTTCTTGACACGCTCAAGATCATACCACAAAAAATGCACTTAAAATTCCAGTTATGGACTCTAGTGTGGATGGTAATCTCCTCCCTCACCAGAAATTCAAAGGAACTCTCCACCCTCTCCGTGATACAACTTTATATCCATATCCTGGGCTGTTTGCTTAGAAGATCTATCATAATCATCACTAGGGCCTGATGGTGCCCCCATGTAGTGAGCACCAGTCAGCGCGCAAACCTTATCTCTTTAACTTTAGAGGACAACTCACTACTTTGGGGATCTACTCTGCGCAGATTAAGAACCAGACAGCCTTCACTAACATCACCACAGTTCTCACTAAGCAAAAACTCCTCAGATGCAACCCCAAGGTGCATTGATTACTTGGCTAACTTGCTTGCGCTCAAAAAACTTTTTAACACTCTTTAACATTGTTGACATACGTTGGCCTTTGTGAATCACCAGGAACTTTTCAAACTCTTCCTTGGCTTTATTAGCACCAAGATATCTATGAGAGAGTGTCACCTTCAAAGCAGGTTAATCTTAAACTGGTAACTGGTTATTACTTCATATTAGTCAAACCTAGGCTGGATACTGGTGATCACTAACAAGATACAACAAAAGTTAAAGAAAAAAAGGATTAACTTTTATTGTTCTTTGGAAATGTTTTTTGTTATAACTAAAAGTGAAGCCTAGAGGGTGGAAGGCAAGTCATAGGGC
Source organism: Massospora cicadina (assembly GCA_022478985.1). Taxonomy (NCBI): domain Eukaryota; kingdom Fungi; phylum Entomophthoromycota; class Entomophthoromycetes; order Entomophthorales; family Entomophthoraceae; genus Massospora; species Massospora cicadina. Next base: position 256,116 of record JAKSZP010013182.1, read on the forward strand.
ATACGGCTAAAAACCTGAAGGTTGTGGGTTCAATTCCCGCCCTTTGCACATTGATTGGGGTGCCAGCCAAAGGAAGCTATTGGCGGTTAGTAGGTATAATAACACAAAAACCTTACCCATGACGTAACCAGAAAAATCCAAGTCCTGATCTGGAGGTGAAAAAAACTATTATGACGGAGTTGGCCCTGCTCAAGTTTCATGTCAATACTTTCTTTCTCTATTTTGGTAATGTCCATCCCCTGGTCAGCTTTACTCGAATATTAAAAGTAAAAGTGAAGTCTTTATATACTTTAAAAGAAAAATCAAGATATAAATGAAATTGATATTGTAAAATGGGGAAATTTAGGGGTTTTAATAGTTGACTTTTCAAGATCCTTTAGTCAGATAGCGTTGACTGCTGCTTTGGATTGTTCACTCATTTGCTTTAATTCCTGCATGTGCGAGCTTCTTCTCACAGAGCTAGCCCTGAACCTGGATGTTCAGGGCCATTGTGATAGATCCCGCTTCTGGGTTTCCACTTATTGTTTCTTATAGTTAAGGGTTAATTATCATATCTAGTATTATGCATCTCAACATTAGGTTTTAAGATGGCTCTTACAATTCACCTCGCCTCATGGCTTCAAGTTGTTTGAGAAATTGGACAACTATAACATAGCTATATGTGTGTTTGTATATCTGATACCCTTGTTGGCATAACTCAATTTGCACATTGGGGTGACATTGACAGAATTCATATTTTCCGGCCCCTTGAAGGTTCAAAAGGGGTGTATTTCATATGCATTTTGAGCATCATCATCATCTTTATTTAATAATCTATTAAATCTTCTAGTCAAATTATTTTGCATTACATAACTTTTGGAAGGAAAAAAATTCGTACATAGACGCCTATAAAAGGGCCTCTTTTGCCCCATTATGATGGTCTGGTCGTCAGTACCGCCACCAGTTTTGTTAGTGTTATTATATAAACTAATCTCACTTGTAGAGATCTGACCAGGAGCACCAATTGCAGGCTCCTCCACGACACCTTAGAATGATCAGCTACTACTACCATTTTGTCAAGAACTTAAGTAAAAACGGTAAGCCTTTATTTCAAGTTAATTCAAGCTATAATTGAGAATAAAAAAAGTTGCACTTCAACTTGAAGATTTTTTACTTTGAGAATTTTTTATCTGGAAAATACAGTGTACAATTTGAGTGGATAATAAACTTGCATTTGTTTTTATATAAAGTCAAGGCTTTTTCTTAAAACACGCCAAGAGTCATTTATATAAATGTTGATAAACCTTTTTTCTTTAAAAAGATGCATCCATCACCATCATAGTAAAAGTGTTATTGAAAACTGACAATGATGGAATGAGCACCCATTGGCTTATTGTAACTAAACGTTAGATGTTATGAGAAAACCTATGCATAAATGTAGAAGAGTTGTCCTTCCAAAGTCTATGCATGTAAGCAAATCCAAGTTTACATCCATTTGATGAACCTCACAGTAGTTACTGACTAAGTTTAGCAAAGCTGGTTATTAGATACAAGGAGCTATAAGGCGGGTTGCTTAGTAGGCTTTGAAATTATAAGCTTATTATTTTTAATCCAACTCCACCCCAGCGTAGAACATTAAAACCCTAAATGTTTATTCTGGCTGCTCTCTGAAGCCCAAGAGTATAATTTGACTAATTTTACATCTAAAACAATGATAAATCAACAATATTACATGGAACCAGAGGAGGTTCAAACCTATCTTGCTAAAATAAAGATTAACACCAATGTAACAATGATAAAGTGTAGCAGATAAATAATGAGTATAAATTTTATTCTCTAAGGCCAATAGAAAAGACAAACCTGTTTACTGCGCCCTCAAGGCAGCGGTCATGGGAATCAAGAAAAGGTTTGAGCAACTAATGTTACAGTAATATTTAGAAAGTATGCCTTTTGATATACATAAGGATCTCTTTTTTTGTAAAAAATACCAAAATGAAGCACCTTACTGAAAGGCCATGTTCTACAAGTTGGCCAAACCCAAATTTGCTTGGCAAATGGTATAATTCAGCTCTTTAGGCCCACTTTTAACAGTTACAAGAACTAAGTATATTATAGTATCCATCAAAAATATTACCTAGTAGGTGGAGGCTAAATTAATCAAGGACCACAGCTCCACAATGATGGCTAAGTTTATTTAGAGAACATTTCTATTGGCATAGATGTCCACAATTTTCACTAATGGATAATTGGATAAATTTCACATCCATGTCATCCCTACGCTCAACCACTTATTGGGTATTTTAGGGGTATTGGCTATGCCATGGTACCATAAAACAACAGCATTATTAAATTAGTAAATGGCACTCTTGCGGTAATCTAGTGTGTCAGACATTCTCTTTCTCAACTTCAGAAAAAGAATATTGGAAGTATTAGGGCTCCCAAATCTGCTATTATGATTGGCCCATCACCTGCCCAATTTATAGATAATATTGTGGATATTAATGATAGGAGTACCCACAGCGAAAAGACCTCAATGGATTCTCGGTGGAATCCTAATAACCAGAATGATACAATCTACCATAAGAATCAGCTTAAAAAAGTAAATACTAACTCTAGGATTACTCTGACTCCTCAGTCAAATCCAAGGAGTATAATGTCATGCGGATTGGAACCTCCATAAGGCAAGAAGATTTTGCCCATCAATGATTGGGTGTGGGTTAACCAATCATTATCATCTGAGTCTAACCATCACTGAGGTGCAAAGATTTTACTTGAAGATGATAGGGTAACAATTAGCCAATCATTACCATCCAAGTCTAACCATCGCTGAGTTACCCAATCATTACCAGTTGAGTCTGACCACCGCTGAGGTGAAAAGATTTTACTCGCTGGTGATTGGATACAATCTATCCAATCGTTACTGCACGGGTCAGTTTTGCCTCAAAAATTTTCATCCTCAATCTGATAGGCCAAAAACCTTATTCCCTAATTTAGACAACTGAGCTTTGCATTCTTTTACCTTAAATATCGATGGTCTCAAAAATCAAACTAGTTTAAATAGGAAAAGCTAGTATTGACAAAGGGGCCTTTCTCAGTTTTGCCATGCTTATCATAATAAAAAACCTAAAAACTTTAAAAAGTTATTATTTTATACTTTTATTAAAAAGTAAGTTTCTCTCTCTGAGAAATTATCTGTGACCTCCATTAGCGGATCTCACAAATTGGTGCTCACTACAGGGGTTGAGCCCCCTGCATACTTTGATAATTATTAAAAAAAGAAATGGAGACTGTTGCCATGAGCAGCTCTCCTGACCTGCGATTAGTTGCTCTCAAGAAGCAACTAGCTAGCTCTTTCTCTCATCTCAAAGAGCTAGAGCAGTGGCCGTTCAAATTACCACTGAAGGACAGGTACACTCCAGGCGAAGGGAGTGTTGCCTCCTTCTTGTATGTTTATGAAGCTGTGATGGATGGCGCTACTGACAAACAAAAAGTTCAGTACATATTCCCTGTTTAAGCCGCCAAGCTCAAGAGCTTCTGATCGTCCCTCATCTGGATCCTCAGCACACCTGGACAGAGGTCAAGAGGGCCCTCTTGGCTGAATTCGGATCCCAGCAGAGCTTACATTGGGCAAAACAGGCTTTCTTGTGTATGAGTATTGGGAAAGGAGAGTCAGTGGCCGCCTTTGCGGAACGATTCTATATGGAAGCCCAGACGTTGCTAACCTCAAAGATGTTGACTCTGGATGATGCTATAGCCGCCGTTTTGACTGGAGTGGCTACCTACCCATCGCTCGCCATGCACATCACCTCTGTCAAATGCTATTTCCAGAACATTCAAGACATAAAGGAAGCGTTAGTAGATGTTGCTAATTTCCACAAGCCCAAAGTTCCACGCGGAGCAGTATCTTGCCCTCATGTTTTAACCATTGAGGATTCAAAGCCTAAGACTCGGGCTTTAGCTATTGAAAACAAGAAGGAGCCCCTTCAGAAAATGGGCCCTAAAAAGCAAAACCCCACAAAACCTGCAGCTTCAGTGAGACTCAAATCAGACATTCCTCGGTCATGCAAAACAGAGATCCCTGCAGTGGTTTTTACAGCTCAGTCGGAAGGTGCGCGTCTTAAGGGTATAACCTCCAGAACTGCTGGGGTTGTAAAAATGCCGGTTAAAGAGAAGCTGATTACCCCACCTCTCATGGCTGTCTCCCCCACTTCAATTACAACCTTGCCCATGGTTGTAAATACCCCTGAGGCTGACTCTGAGGGGGTTGCAATATTGTGGGTACTACTTGTTGGGCACTCCCGCGGAAGTGGAGGTCCCTGATCGCCTGAATGCTGGAGGAGTAGATGAGGATACCATATCTGAGGACACTTACCTCCATCAAGTCCTAGGGGAACCAATTAATATTGATACTGCTAGTGATACCGATGAGGTGTTGTCTCGCATTATTCTCCCTATCCAGCATGGCCTTACCATGCAGTCCATCCAGGAAAATTACCCCGAGACTGCGTGCAAATTAACCTCCAATTTCCATCTTAAGGAGGTCTTAGCGCTATCGCCCACTTCTGGGGGGATACTCATGAAGGTCGAGGTGGTCATTCAAAAAGTCCAGGTGATGGCTATCCTAGATACCAGCTCCCCAGTGAACATCATCTCTTCCAAGTTGATGAAAAAGATCCAACTTGCACATGACTTGGAGTACAACCAAGACTTTGGAACTGCTGGTCCTAACAACACCGCGCGCTGGGTGCTTATTCATCCTTCCCATTCATATTGGGAAGCTTCTCTTGGCCCCGCAGTGGCATTATAAAATAACGATTATGATATGCTGATAGGTACTCAGTTTATGATCAAGTATGAAGGCATCATCAACATGAGGCAAGGGACCATATCTTTATGAACTACGACGTTCCATTAGTTTTATCCAAAGAAGAACACCCCTCTTCTGCTTTGCCATATATCACCTCCGGGTGCAACATTAAGAAATTGCATAATACCATAGAGGTTAACGATGGTGAACAACGAGTGATTGACTCAAAATCCACATCCCAAAACTCCCTCTGATCTCTTAAGCAAGGCCAACTTCAAAGGAAAAGTTCAGGCTCCTAAAGTACAGCCTAAAAAAGAGAACTCTACCTTTAAGGCCGCGGAGGCAACCGTTTCTCATCCCAAGGCTCAAGAGAATCGCTCTTCCAAGGATGCTACCCCTCGCGAATCTCGGTCTAAACCTTTGTGCACTGGGGATGAAAAACTATATGTTAAAAAGTCTAGTCAAGCCAAAACAGTGACTAAAAAAGACTAAGCTGCCAATGAGCTCTGAGCTCCTCTGCCCTATTACAAAGTGTCAGATAGGGTTCTATATTACCAAAAACGTACAACTCCCCAAAGTGGCAAACTTAGATCAAATTGGGATGGGCCATATATTATAATACATAAGAGAGGAGATGAGTATTCCATAAAGTCTTTGGCTACAAGAATTATCATAATCCGGGTACATGGCCGCAACCTTCAACCCTACACCCCTTCCAACATTCTTGAGGGGGACAATGTCGGACATTCTCTTTCTTGACTTCAGAAAAAGAATGTTGGAAGTATTAGGGCTCCCAAATCTGCTATTATGATTGGCCCATCACCTGCCCACTTTATAGATAATATTGTGGATATTGATAATAGGAGTACCCACAGCAAAAAGACCTTAGTGGATTCTCGGTGTAATCCTAATAACCAGAATTTTATTGATTTACCATAAGAATCGGCTTAAAAAAGTAAATACTAACTCTAGGATTACTCCAACTCCTCAGTCAAATCTGAGGAGTATAATGTCATGCGGATTGGAACCTCCATAAGGCAAGAAGATTTTGCCCATCATTGATTGGGTGTGGGTTAACCAATCATTATCATCTGAGTCTAACCATCACTGAGGTGCAAAGATTTTACTTGAAGATGATAGGGTAACAATTAGCCAATCATTACCATCCAAGTCTAACCATCGCTGAGTTACCCAATCATTACCAGTTGAGTCTGACCACCGCTGAGGTGAAAAGACTTTACTCGCTGGTGATTGGATACAATTCATCCAATCGTTACTGCACGGGTCAGTTTTGCCTCAAAAATTTTCATCCTCGATCTGATAGGCCAAAAACCTTATTCCCTAATTTAGACAACTGAGCTTTGCATTCTTTTACCTTAAATATCGATGGTCTCAAAAATCAAACTAGTTTAAATAGGAAAAGCTAGTATTGACAAAGGGGCCTTTCTCAGTTTTATGCTTATCATAATAAAAAACCTAAAAACTTTAAAAAGTTATTATCTTATACTTTTATTAAAAAGTAAGTTTCTCTCTCTCTCTCTGAGAAATTATCTGTGACCTCCATTAGCGGATCTCACACAGTGGAAGTAAACCAATTGGTAGCTCTCCATCTGGAACCTGTTCCTGGCATGCACCATTTTTGCTTATAATATTGTCTTTTACTCATCGATTGGGTGTTCACCACTCCATTATTATATGGGAAGCACTCGAGCTCCCCCTTATATAGCCCAATGATAAAGAATAGAACATGTATCAAACAAAGTATCTGAAGAAACTATTGCAGAACATCGATGAATTCCCCCTCAAGTTGGGACCATCTAGTACTAAAAAAAAGAAGCTAGTGCAGACTAAAATTCAGCTACAGAGCAATGCATACTCTGAAGCACTAGCTTTAAGATGAAGCCTTGAAAGCATGTTAACAAGGACAGATGGAACTTACCTATCTTTACTGGGGGAGGAAATGGCCCTATACTATGATAATTATGGTTTTAAATGGAATAGAAAATTTAAGCACTTGTGTAAACGACTTGTGATAAAAAAAGACATATAATGATACATACACCCTGAAAGCTTCAACTTAGGTTATCTCTAAATTTTAGTGCATGTTAATCTACTAAAAACCAGCAGCATTCCAGTGTAATAGCTAAATCTTCTCAATGACCCAACCTACCCCACCAATTTTTGTTCCCTGATGCTTGGTTAAGTGGTGGAAAATTGATATTTGGTCTGATTTTGCTTATAAAAAATTATTCCTTAATCTTATTTATAAAGTAATATGTAGATAGAGGCTTTAATAAAACATTTTCTCGTTCTTGTTCTTATTGTAAGTCCAGGGAGCACCTGACACATTGACTGGGAGGAGCATCCTTTTTAGACCAAGAAGGGAGCCAAACAGGTTACTCCCCTCTCACTAACCAGGGAGATTTAGCCCAAGTGGTTGATGAGAAGTGGGCGATGGCCTACCTCCAGAAGGTTTTTTTACCCCTCTACTTACCATCAAGGAGTCGATGATGAAGATTGAAGGGGGTGTCAGGAGGTGGTGGTGGCCAGGAGCCATTACCAGCAGTAATTTTGCAGCTCCCACTATAAAGGAGGCATCTTCACCTAGTCAAGTTTTTATTAATATTAGTAAGGTTAAAAAAATATTTGAGGTGGGTTGACCTTGGGACAAATATACCATACTGAGTTTTTTTCTAGCCAGTACAGGTTTTGAACTCAAAACCTGCACTATGTGGAAGCAGTTTTACCTGCTAGACTAGCCACCCTTTAATCTTAGTAAGTTAATACTAAGAAAAATGAATTGTTTAGAACTCTATTGGATTTAAATCTCATGCTAACTATCCCTTTCATCATAAGTGAAGGCAAGCTCGTTCTAACAGGTTTGGGTGTGCCAAACCCATTTTAATCAAATAATGAGACTGTCCCTACCTTCCTGGCCTTGTGCACATCATGTCAGCCTTTTGCGCGAATTGTCACCAGCTCATTTAGTGGAATCACATGGCAAAAACTTTTATAAAACATTTGATATATTCTGCCAGTCAGTCAGATCCAAATTAACATTGGTAGATCAGAGTGCCTCAATCCTTCATAAGCAATAGTGATTAGTTCTACTAAGGTTCATGCACAATTTGAGTTTTTGTATGACATTAGAGCGCTCAGTGCAGGCAATTTTGCAGGATGAAACCAGGGTAATTCCAGCCACACTGGGGCTGCGTGAATCTAAGCACCACAAATGCGGGCCTGACTACCAGTGGGTGGCTCACACCACCACAAAACTGACATATACCTCACTGTTTGGTATACTGGGAAGCAAAGGCTACCCAGATAGTTCAAAGATATGCCTCCCATTACATTATTGCGAGGAATGATACCAGACTAAGCACCAAGTTGGACTTACTTGCGGAAAGAGGATTGTCATAGAATTTTAGAGCTATTTCTAGCTTTCTCTTGACTATGGCCAGGAATCATGTTGTCTGTATTAATTCTAAGGGAAGCAACTGTCATGTACACATGACATCATAGTGAGGATCAACCCCAAAGACAAGGCTGGGCGCTTGGAGGCCCAAAAGGTGAAGTTACAGGGCCTCCAGACCTGAAGCACACCCTAGACCAGCGCTGGGTAAGGGCAAGAATGCCCAATTTTGGGACTAGTGGGGTGCCGAGTGCCCAGCCCTTGATGGCAGCCCAAGCGTTAAAATAAACTATCTACCAAATTAAGGCGGATGGTTTGGTTTGATTAGTCGAGGAATGGGGTTTTGAAACCCATTCCTCCTATGAAATAACGCGCTCAGGTCAAATCCAACTTCAGTCAATAACTTGAGTGAAGTCAGTTTCAGCCTATTTTACTAACTCAGATGGAAGTATCACCCTATTGGTGAGTCGCTGCTTGGGCCCACTGTGGCATAACCCCAATTTCCCTGTCCAAGCTTAAATATGTTCTCCCTAAACAACATTCCTTGTTGGTCAACTTCCCAAAATAAACCTTTACCCCATTTACATTATTTTTTTTAAAATTTTATGATATTCTGAATGCTCCTGTGCGCAAACCTCTTTGAGGAGGTCTCATGCTCTGTTACCCTTGCCATTGCAAGGACCATGCATCTCTCCCCTCATGCACCATTTGTTTGACCAGGTCCCCTTCAACCTTGGTCGCTTATCCGCTGTCAATGTGTGCACCGCGTCGCCCTTATATGGGTTTTTATTATAAAATTAGCAATTTTATGCTTAAGCGGTTTATTGGTCCAGCACCCTCTGCTGGGCTCTAATAACTCTGGCACTAATGGCTAGTTCCCTGGCGTTGGCCTGGTGCACTGCGCACTGCCACGCTGGAAACAGAAGAGTTATAGACACTCTCCTTACATTATTCAACCAACCCTATTTTCTTATGTGCATGAACTTTTCGATGTGGAGCTTTTTCTGAGGTGGATGTGGGATCTGACGACGGATGCCACAAATAATTTGTTTAAAGTGAGATTTTTACTTTATAATAAAAGTATTAAATAGCGCTTTGTTAAAGTTTAGTAAGTTTTTATTGTTTAAGTAGGGCAAACCCAAGAAAAGGTCCTTTTCTCAATACTAGTTTTTCCTATTTAGGCTAGTTTGAATTTTGAGACCATGGGTATTTGAGGCAAAAATATATAAAGCTGAGTCATCTAAATTAGGAAATATAGGCTTTCAGCCTATCAGATTGAGATAAACATTTTGAGGCAAAACTGACCCATGGGGTAATGACTTGATGAATTATATCTAATTACCAACAGTAAATCTTCTCACCTCAGTGGTGGTCAGACTCGTGTGGTAATGATTGGTTAATTT